>JAOEHI010049053.1:0-11248 GCA_025447815.1 Percopsis transmontana | reverse complement strand
CATTTCATAATAAATATAGTTTGTTAAGACATGTCAGTTCTGGTATTGCTAATTTTATTGTATGACATGTCAAAATCATATGGGCGAGGTTAGCTAGCTGCCTGACGTCTACTGTAGGCTAGATGGCTAGCCAGCGCAAGCTCCTCTAAAATACTGTCCAAAATAGGCGCTTCGTTGCGTGTTCTTCCAGCAATTATTATCACCAATAGTAACACTTACTCAATTCATACGACATCTTCCCTGGTGCTTAAATCCTTATTCCTAAATGAATGAACCAACTAACCACCCCGGCTGCGGATTCCCTGTCTATACAAACACGGAAGTGACTGAGGCGCTCGGTATTTCTCGCTTTGCCCATATATAGTAAACTCTGGTCCTACGCGGCAGCTGTCAGCCACTACGCTACTTGCCCATTGAGGAAATGACGCTTGGTTGAACGTTCTTATAAAATACCCAACAAGGTGAATAAGAGCCATTTAACGTAGTATATGTATACTACCCCCAAGTTACCGTAATTATGTAGCAGCAGAGAAAGATGGGCTTTGGAAACCCCCTGACACAGAGACGTACTTCTATTTCAGAGGGATGAGAGTACCATGCATCATTCATTATGAATCCTGGCCTTATTCTCCTTGTGTCCCTTTGACTATTCAATTTCAACATTGCTTAAAAAACAATGGTATAAAGTGGGGAGGTATGATGGCAGTGTTATCAACTGCTGAGTACACTTATTCTGAGCAATGGGGATGTTAAGACTATACAGAAATATGTGTGTGTTTGCACTATATATTATTGTGTGTGTATGTATATATATATATATATTTTGTATATATATATCTAGATAAAGTAGAATCTAGTCAATGGTTTGTATTTTGTATAAAAGCATGTTACTAACCCTCCGGTACTGTAGAGGGCACGATGTACTGTTTGGAGTTTACCAGTATTCCAGGGTAGAAGAGCACATCACCTTCTTCAGTTCAGTTGGTGCATGCAGTGATGGCAGTCGCCTTGAGAGGGAGTGTGGTAACATTGGTCAAGGTTAGTGTTTAATGAAGGTGTTGGCCGTATTTCGTCAAATCGTGTTGTGGTTGTTGTTTTGTCTTGCATCAAAATGTCATAATAGTGGGACCTGTCAAAGATAGGTGTATACTGTAAAACGTTGGCCAATCACAGCTGCGAAAGCTAATGCTAACTCCTGCAATACGCAATGCATAATCAGTGCATATTTCTGCCTTCTGAAGACCAATTAGAGTTATGCTTGTTGTATTTATTGTGTGCGTGCACGTGTTTCAATCCCAAAAACAAGGGAGATCCGCCGTAACATGACAGTGAAACATATCGGAGTGAGAGAACGAGACAACCGTCACTACGTTGATTTTAAACCCAGGATTTCTCCAGGATTAATGTCATCAGTCAAACTCTCAAACATAACTTGCTCTTGCGCCTATACCTTGCCGTCACTATGCAGGCCCACTGGTACACGGTGACGTTTGCCAATTATGTACAGTAGCAAGACCAGTGGATTGATGAGAGTTTGACCAATTGGATTTCACCATAACCAAGCAATGAAACAAACAAACAAAATACTTTATTGTCTTAATAATATAGTGCTTTATCTTACCCTCTTGCCTGTTTTCAGGGTCTCAGTGGCCCTCGGTGGCAACTGCTGGTATCACGCCCTCTGAGTGTGTCTGCTGGCCTTTGTGCCCCAGAAGCTCCCCCAGCCCGTGCTGATGCCACTTTCAAGGTGACAATGGTGCCAGGCGATGGCGTGGGACCTGAGCTGATGACAGCTGTCAAGGATGTGTTTAAGGTATGAGCTAACAAGAATGAAGCTGAAGTTCTCAGAGTGGCCTGTCTCTTTAACAAAACGTGCGGCAAAATACAAACAGTGGATTTGTTCCATTTTCTCAGACTTATAGTTTGGTAAATCAGTATAGCCATTGCCTCGGTTATTTAAACCTTTGTGCTTAGGCAAATTGACTTCTTTCTCTTGCCCTCCAGGCAGGTGATGTGCCAGTGGAATTCGAGGAGTTCCACCTGAGTGAGGTGCAGAACATGGCCAGTGAGGAGAAGCTTGATCAAGTGCTGACCTCAATGAAGACTAACAGAGTGGCTATCAAAGGTACATTTCCTCACCTCTTATTCTCTTTTCACGTGACCTCGAGAAGCTGTCTGGGATCCTGAGATTAACGGTTTATTTGGCTTGTGTATTGCTAACTATATGTCTTAAGAAAGGGCAGATCTAAGTCTTTTCCTAGACCTATTTTTGAATAGGCAAAATGGTCTGCCATAGAAAAAATTACTTGACCTACTCTTATGTCCTATGGCCAAGAGCTTAGCATTCAAAAATGCAGGTATGCCTTAGAAATCCAATACATGTGTTGTATTCTTTCCAGGCAAGATTCACACTCCCATGGAGTTCAAAGGGGAGCTTGCATCGTATGAGATGAGGCTAAGGTAAATATGGATACCACAGCTGTGTGTGGGGTAGAGTGAATGTTTCTGTTTTTGACTCTCTACGTTTTAATGTCGGTGTTAAGGCGTAAGCTGGACCTGTTCGCCAATGTGGTTCATGTGAACAGCCTGCCAGGCTACAGCACACGCCATAACAACCTAGACCTGGTCATCATCCGTGAGCAGACTGAGGGAGAGTACAGCTCACTGGAACACGAGGTAAACGACATCCATCTATCCTAATATGACACAATGTCATGGATTTACAATGCGAGAGGGTGGATTTTATTGAACAGAGATATATATATATATATATGAGCGCAACATATTGGTTGTAAGTAAGAGATGTCTTTACTTCACAGATATGGTAATGTATCCTCAGATATGGTATTGTATCCTCCTTTTTAAATGTTTAAATCTAAAAATTGTTTGCTTTTCAGAGTGTTTCTGGAGTAATAGAATGCCTTAAGATCATCACCAGAGTGAAGTCACGGCGCATAGCCAAGTTTGCGTTTGATTATGCCACCAAGAAAGGCCGAACCAAGGTCACTGCAGTTCACAAGGCCAACATCATGTGAGTAGTACACAGTCGGAGCATAGGGCATTCTTATCCCCATTGTCTTCGTGTTTCACAAGAGCAAGCACATCCTTGACTGAAATTGTCTTCAAAACTACATGGTGCCTCTCACTTTCCGTCTCATTCAGGAAACTGGCTGATGGTTTGTTTCTCCAGAGCTGTGCAGAGATTGCCGAACTCTATCCTAAAATCAAATACGAGAACATCATCATTGATAACTGTTGCATGCAGGTATGTGCTGCCCCACTGTGAGCTCATAGGTTTGGTAAACTTGAACTTTGTTAATGAATTCGTTTGCTATGCAATAGCTGAGCCTGCAAGGCGGACATTTGAAACACCACAGCAGATTGCAATTTCTGCTCATGCTGAAAGTTGTGCTTTCTTCATTGCTGTAGCTGGTGCAGAACCCATACCAGTTTGATGTGCTGGTGATGCCCAACTTATACGGCAATATCATTGACAACCTGGCAGCAGGACTGGTTGGAGGGGCCGGAGTCGTGCCTGGAGAGAGCTACAGTGCAGAGTATGCTGTCTTTGAGACTGTGAGTTTTCAGTCTACCTTTCTAATTTTTCTGTTAGCATTTATATAGCTAAGTTAGCCTGCCAGTCATTTGTTGTAGTTTCTCAAATTGGTAATGAATTTAATATGTTCAATGTAAACAGAATTTTCTACTGTTGAATTTTATTTATTTTTAGATTTTGTTTGTCTGGATTATGTATACACTAATTCCACCTCGTCAGTTCCTTCTATGTGCAAATGTATTTTGCTAATAAAAACTGTAGTAGGGCTATTGTAGTTTAAAGTTTACTGAGCCCATCCTTGGTTGTAGCGTCTCTAAGAGGACTTCCAGGGCTTTAGTGGTGTTATATTTTTATATATATATAAAAATAGTCTCTCTTTTCGTCTTGTATTGTATTTCAGGGTGCTCGCCACCCCTTCGCCCAGGCTGTAGGCAGAAACATCGCCAACCCCACGGCTATGCTGCTAAGTGCTGCCAACATGCTGAGGCACCTCAAGTGAGTCACGTTCTCAAGCTTTGCATTAAAGAAGAACAATGTTTTACACCAAACCTCTGCCACTTTCCCTATGTGTGCTTTGCCTAAGTTTATTAAATGGCCTTGAGCGTGTGCTTTAGTGAATAAGGACACGTGTATTAGACAGTCTTTGTCTTGTCCCTGACTGTCCCTGTATTGTGTTGCAGCCTGGAATATCACTCCCAAATGGTGTCAGATGCCGTCAAGAGGGTCATCAAACAGGGCAAGGTTAGTGTGTATGGGGATGTTGTTTTTTATTTTTTATTTTTTTTTCAAACTCTGTTACACTGATACATAGAACCACTATGGAGGACCAAACCTGAAATAATTTATAAACCATTATTTGAATGTATTAATATAAAACGACACATTTGACACAGAAAAAATGTGTCTCTAAACCTATTTCTGTTTAGAGGCTTTGCTAGGACTTTATTCATCATCACAATGTCAAACGGACATTACAGAATCATATAATGTTATACGCCAAGAGGCAGTAGGCTTGTTTCAGTATGTAGTGCAAATTGTTGCTTTTGTAATTGTTATGAGAGGATGAATACTAACGCTAATCTGGTCTTCATTCTTCACTGGCTGTATTTCCAAATTAACACTACTAATGTTTTTATGGTTCAGAGTAATTGCATCCATGAAAGGTTTGTATACTGTAAAACAGGTTACTTACTGTACCAGCTGAGTCACTGGTTGCAAGACTCTGCAAAAGCTAATCTTTACGTAATTAAATGACCAACATAATTTTAGCGGTGCAAAATTAAATGAGGTACAAAACTGCTTTTGTAAGTACATTTGGTTTTTTGTTACTAACCAATTTGATTTCAGTTTAACAAAGGATGCCGCTCTGTTGCAAAAAAAAAAAAGTCTAACTTCATATACCAGTGCCGTCCGCGACCTCTGAAATGACTGCTGTTATTGGTTATGCCAAGTTTCGATGCTGAATTTTTTTGTAGAATAGTAGACCTCCCTGGTAATCTGTGAAATGTTAACTAGTTAGTTAACTACCCTAACGTCCTATTTAGCTTATGAATTGGCTGTATTTCAGTAGAGTAGGTGCCCCTCTGAATTTACATTTACAGCATTTAGCAGACTCTTTTATCCAAAGCAACGTTACAATAAGTACATTGGTGAATAGGTCATACACCAGTTATCGTAAGGAAACAACTTTGCAACTCTGCAAAGGTCTCTTAGTGTTTTTTGCTGCTATTTGGCCTTCATTCTATATGGGAAACGAAGGTTTTCGAAATCCTAAGACGCACTAAATTATTAATAATGCCTATCGAATCAAAATGGGAAGAGGCAGACTTTAATATTGGCTTTATTTGGAATGGAATAGACATGTAACAAATTGCCACCCGTATAAAACTGTTTTGGAGAGCCTACAATAAACTTTAGTTCATCTTTAGTGTTTGTGTGCACTAACCCCTGATCTCTTTTTTTTTTTTATTCCTCTTTTCTTGTTTTAAACCTGCTCAAAGGTAGAATCTTAACATAACTAACGTATTCTTCCCAACATTGACTAACTTGTTATTGTTTTGCAAGCAACAAACCCTAAAGTGATAACCTCCTTTGAAAGCCACACTAACATTAACAACCAATCACAGCCTTCCCATTTAACTTATGGACGTGTGCGGTCAATTTATGCATGACACGTTTTACTTGCATTTAGCTTTAGTAAAGAACAACTTATTTCTTCCTTCCAAGAATTACTGAAAGAGATTTAATATCCTGACCTGATGTTAGTGTCAAATATGAGTGTGTGTGTGTGTCAATTGACATTGGAACCTGCCTGCTAGTTGTTTGAATTGGCCTTCCTGTCCTCTCCCCTCCGGTTTGTTTGTGTGCACATGTGCTCCTGTGCGAATGCATGTTTGTGTGCGCTTTCGTATCCCAGGTTAGGACGCGAGACCTCGGCGGGTACTCCACCACTGGGGATTTTGTCCGTGCAGTTGTGGATAATCTTCGTCACCGACCTGTTTACTAAGATGTCCCCACCCCAGACACGCACGCCTCAACAAATGTTTTAATCTGTAAATGCCATTGTATCATGCACTGGATACATGTTAATGCTCCCACCTCACGGTGCCAAATAATAATGTTTTTGGAAACCTACCTGTTGCATCTGAATTATCATGCAATAACTTGCTTTCTAATTGAACTGCCTATAGTAAATTAACATAATCTTACACTCCTAATATCTTTTGCCATCCCTCTCACGTTTTTTGTTTTGTTTCTAGCATCCAAGGATTTTTTTGTCATGGACCCTATCTGAGATTTTAGGAATGAACGGAAATTGTATTTTTGTGTGTTTTAAGTCTTGTTATTAAACTAACCAAACTTTATCCATTTTGTAATAACTAAACACAAATTCCACAGCACTTTATTGATACAGGAGAAAGCTTGGTTATAACAGTTGCTTTGTGTTTATTATTATTGGGTGAAACAATTATTAGGTTGATTCACCAATCATTTCTATTATTGTCAACGTTTAACCATAAAACAATGGGTACAAATCATTCACATTTCTATATTATATACAATGTTTAAATTTTTATTTTATTTTTTATGACAAATTTGGTATGAGGAATAAGCTAACCTTGTCTGCATCTTCTTTATTGTGGTCACACACAGGGTGTGGTAATTGACTTGTAAGTCACATACTTTAGATGTTAGTGTCTATTGGACATTATAAAACGCTGAGATATGTTATTGTCAAATGCTTCCAAATAAAATAATGGCTCATGAGCTTGACTAAGAAGAGTTCTGTAGTGGGTCGGTTGAGTCAAACTATGTTGAGTGGCATACTTTAATTGTAAACATCTAGATAACTGTATCTGGGAGTCATTGAATAACACTAACATGCTGGCCAGGGCATGTGTCTTTGCTGTCTGGAGACATGTGTTTGCTGCAGCTGTGTGTATGTGTAACACACTGTTCTTGTGTTTGCAACAGGTGCGCACTGGAGACCTGGGGGGCTATGCCACAAGTGATGAGTTTACCCGGGCTGTAATTGCCAGCCTGGCTGTCTAACTATTGTATCTGCAAGCAGCTAATATATGCACACACTTGATTACTTGCCGTCAAACAGATCTCACAACAGTATTCATACAAATGTACCCCCAAACCAACTTGCACACTATGGTGAAAGTTATACATACTTGGAAAACATGTAGAAATGCACGAATCCAAATGCCATGCTTTAAAATTGAGCAAACTGTATTAAATGAGGGACCTGTTACACTATAAGACACAATGTTTTATGGGGGGCACAAAACATTTTCCTATGTAGTAAAACTGGTACAAGCCTGCCAGCAACATTCCAATCTGTTTTAGAATACTACATTCAATTTAACAGTTGTACTTAAGCAAGACCTGATACATGTACAATGGAATATTTATTTATTCATTAAAAGTTTCAATCACTTTGTGTTCATTTGAGTAATAATAAAGGATGTGATATATCGCGTGGAAAGCCTATATGGTTATCATTATTACCAGTTATTTTACAGTGCTGTTGGTTCTGGCGCATGTAATGCATGCATTGTACCAACAAAAATAGGTAACCTAATTACTAATAATTATCTATTACTGAACCTAATTATCTGGACAAGGTAAGCCAAGACAAGTAGTACAAAATAATTCTCTACATACAATACATGTACAGTATGTGTTGGAACAACAACGTGAATTAAAAAAAAAAAAACTGAAATACAGACTTCAGAGAAATTTATTGTAATGTGTATGAAACATCACATTATTTGTTACTAGCCTTCTCTTTGGAACAATGGCATGTTTCTACAAAAACTAACCCATAACATCAGACAACATAAAAAAGAATCATATAGATCATGGATCCACTGTCAAATATGCCAAACAATATACTATGAATAAAGAGTTAGGGGGCGGGGGAAGCTCTGGAATGTTGACTCTTTTTTTTGTGAACCTCCATGGTCAGTAGATGGCGCACCGGACTATGACGAGAAACACCAGAGAAGGGGCCTGTCCTGGGAATTTGCGGCTTGCTTCCATTCTTCCTATGCAGACATACAACATGGCGGTCTAGAATAGTCGGCCGACGCGCCCGGATACAGTGGATAAACCGTGGGCTTCACGTCCCTCGTGCATTAGCAAGACGAAGAAATCGTATTGTAGATGAGCGTTTGTTTTTGAAATTTTACTATTTTTGAGGTACAATTCCAGCCAGTTGTTAGGATAACTGACTACAAATTACCTACCCGAATTGTCTGTGTCCCAGATCAATCCTATCACCCAGGTCCCCCCACCCTGCACACACTTTTGGTTCCTGGGGTGTGGAGCCAGGAGTAGGGGTTTGAAAACGTGGAAAAGACGGAGCATAATTCCACAAGGATAGCGTAATTTTTCGGGATTTTCCTGAGCGGTACTGGAGTTGCGGTGAGTTTGTTGCGCAAATCTTTCACACTTGTTATAATGTTGCGATGGCATGTTTCCTTTTGGTTTATCATCGTGTCACCAAAACAAGCACGTCTGTCCCTCACAAATAGCTATATGGTACAGTATACCAAACATTACATTATAACTGGTGCATTGGTGATATAGTCGGAGAAACATGGTGGCCAGACAAATATATACCTCCTGTGAAATCTCCGTGTCTTGGGAGAGCGCACTGTAATGTTTCAACATGAACATTTCAGAAGTAGCTTGGAGGCAGGGTGGGAAAATTCGGCGAAGGGGGCTAGCGAAAAGGTTTTGAGATCGACACCATTTATTAGAAGTCAGAAGGGTTATAGCGGCGCTGAAGTTGTTCCAGGGTGAACAGAACAAAGAGGTCTTGTGTGTTCTGCCACTCTGGAAAGTACACTTTATCGATCAACGCTTTGTTAATACATGTTTAGAGAGGGTGGGGAGCAATTCCCGGGGTGGGGTGGAGGAACAGGGGGCTTCATGCGACCCAGACCAGGAATTAGGTCGCGCTAACAACCATGTCCCATCAAATCACAGCAAATGCTTTCTCCTCAAGCTATTCTTGTCACGAAACCGTGAAGTCTCGTGTATGTGCAAGGGCTAGTAATCATAATATAAAATAATTTAATGAAAATAAAAACATATATTATTAGCAGAATACATGTGATAATAATACATATGTTTTTTTTAATACATATGATTTTTATAATACATCAGATTTTTTATAAAATAATTATGATTTTTTTTTGTTAATTTTTATTGTCAGTTGGAGTGATATAGTGTACTTCACTGTAGATAACAAATTGTACAGGTTGTTAAATTTAGAGGTTATCCATCGATGAAGGGAAATTGATAGTTGTTATATAGTCGTTTGAATTTATCATGATGATGATGATGACAAAAGTGTAACTTTCACTTTATGTTAAGTCAAAAAAGTGGGAGCCAGACCAATAAAAACCATATGTGTTGAGTGTCAGGTGAGAGAAGACAGTCAAGGGATGTCATATCACTAGATATGTTATGTTTGTGGCACAGAGCACAGCTCACAGACTCATCATGTTTGGCCTGCTTCGTTGAGCTGCTCCATGCATCCACCATTCCTCACTTATCCGTGACTTCCCATGCACGTTCCCAAGTGCAAAGCCCAAGCTGGTCCTCTGTTCTTAGGCCCTTCATCCCTGCATGTGAGGAGGCCTACCTTGACCTGGCCAGGCCACCTCTGGTTAGTGACGAGAGCCTGTTTAAGCAATTTCACCTTGTGAAAGAGTTGGGCTGAATAAGTAATATGCTTTGATTGTATCACAGGTACAGGCAGAATACAGGGGAAGGCAGAATAGTTCTGCCTTCACCCAACAAAATCTTCTTTATCTTATTTTAGGATCAAGGAGCTATTTCTATTTTAGACATGTGGTGCTGTATTTTCAGCATCATATATTTCATGATTGTCAAATCAGCATGGCTTGTTAAGCCTTTGTGGCTATGACGGATGTTATGATGGGTGGGTGTTTTCAACCACCTCTGTGATAGGAATTTTCACAATTTCATGGCCCTGACGCATTATTAACCTCACTGGGTGGGGCAGAAGGAGGTATATTTTTGTTTCCACCTGTAGACCTAAATATTTTTCAGTGGAAGAGCACTGTAATTCTGAGTCTGTTAAGATGAACACAGCAATATTTAGGGGATTATGTAGAATTATGGAGCTTGATTTCAGACACATCTGCTTTTTAGTCTTGCTGTCATTTATATTGCCATATAGGAACAACGTTGATTAGGCAGTCACTAGCCCATTTGAAATAAGCTTTTATTTTTCCCATTTCTCACACTGGTGGCCTGTTAACTTTGTGTTTCTGCTGTACTGGACCTTTCCACCAGATCGGACATTAGACTAACTCTCACTTAATAAGCAAACTGTAATGTTGTCTGGACAATGTTGTGGTTTCAGCCAAATACAAAACTCAAACAAAGAAGTAATTTCATTTGACGTAATGGTAATCATTATCTAGCTTTTAAATATATAAATAATCCTTGTTAATGGCATATAATAATGGTGGTTGCTTTCTGATTAAGTAAGATCATGATGGGTGATCATTGTTTGAGGTCACTTACAATAGCCATTACCACACACACTTGTGGGGTAATGACAACTGTTGTCAGCCTGGTCCTCTTAGTTTGACATACAAAATATATCTGGTACCAATATTCCCTTTTTTTATACACAGAGCATTTTAGAATGACGGCCAAAATATAAGATGATACCGATATTGATGCTGTGCCACTATCAGCTGTCGGATGTATTGGTCAGGCTCCAATAGAAATACACTTCATATCCCGCCCACCACCACACCACGACACATACAACCCCCCTGGATTCCCTCGGCTTTCTCTGCAGGGCCATGATACCTGGGCACACATTGTCAATAAACTACCTGAGGGGAGGACACAGAGCCTATCGGAGAACCCTGCCACACTAGCTACATAGAGAACTTTCCCAGACCAGTGTGTGACCTCTGATAAGACTGACCCGTATTGTGGGCCTTCACAGAGGCTTATCAATCATTTCATCCAGGATGGTTCCCTTATCTTTCAGAAGAAATGGAAGGGACCAGGCCAGTAGGAAAATGACCTCAGATATGAGAACCCCCAGTTTTTATTCCTAATTGTTACAGGGCCAACCTAAGCCAACGTCCACTTCATGGATTCGTGGATATATCCACGAATCCATGA
>JAOEHI010049023.1:2708-20319 GCA_025447815.1 Percopsis transmontana | reverse complement strand
GGAGCCATCTAGGTCTTGACCCAGTGCACACACCTAGACACTCCCTGTTCATATAAGATGTTGTCATGGCAATATGCAAATGTTCACAATTGCATGTGTGAAAGGGGTTCAAGTACAGTTTGTGTACAATTGTTTGTGTGTGAACCATTGTTATTTTATTTCACTTCACCACAGTGATGGTATTGCATGCCTTTTATGTCCACTGTTACCTTTAAAAGACCTACACACATATATGAATACACACACGCATATGGAGCACCTTTTGCTCAAAAGGGGCATAAAAAATACTTACGGTACATAGCTGATGAATAAATTGGTCTTACTCTTATCCCCTGTGTGTGTTATCAGTGATGGGGGGAGCCCAGAAAGAAAGAGACCGATATTTCTGTGTCCCAGCTGTGCCCTTCACATGAGGACCAGCCAATGTGCTGACTGCTGCTTTAAACAGCTTGCTGATAGAGGACACAGCCTGGACATGTGCACAGTCCCGTGTGTGACTGAGGCAGCAATAGTTCACATTCAGAGAGGAAACAATAGGGGGGGCATTACATGTTGTCTTATTAATTTCTTGAAATCCAATTCATCTTTTAAAACCCCTTTTTATGGTGGAATCGTGTTTCACAATGCATTTACATCCCTGTAGGGTGTCTGTAGAGTTCCATCCACAAGGCAAAATGGGATGTGGCAGAATGACCACAGCGTGCACCCTTCTTGATGTTGTTTTAAAGGGAGTGTTGTCAGGTCAGATACTAATCTGTCGAGATGACTCACTGCTATCTTGGCTGTCATTGTGTTGTACAGTACCTGCACTGTGTTTACTAGTTATAGTCCTATCATCTAGCTTATCTTACAAACGACTGTCAGCTTCTAACAACACAGACTTTACTTAGAATATTCATACTTATGGGCATGTGAAATATGCATGGGAATCAGGATGCCAAAGTATGAAAATAGCATCTAGGTTCAAACAAGAGGTGAACTAACAATTAAGTGTTGTTGTAGTAGCTATCAGCATTGTGCCCACCAAGGTATAAACCAAGTGGTTTATACCTCTGACGCCATGAAGAACATGTATGCAGCTTTTTTTTGTCAAGACATTTCCTGTCTAGCCTGTAAACTCTTATTGACACTTTTCTCAAAAGACGGGAAGAAAGTGTGCCTCACCTGTAGCACTTCCGGGTCACTGGGAAAAAGGTCCATTGACTGGTGACCTGTGGTAAAAAGCCATTAGCTGATTGGCAGGTGTGAATGCGTGTTTAATATTGCTGCTGTTGCATGTGCAAGTGTGTGTGTGTATGCACACTTTTGTGCTGGCATGGGTACACATTCTCATGTGTGTAAAGCAGCCGTTTTTTAGCTCTCAGCCTAATTAATCCATCTCTTGGTGACAAAAGAACCCCTCCTTGCCCCTCCCCCTTCCGGACAATCCCACTGGTGTTTCAGGTGGGGGGGTGTGTGTAGGGGGGGGTCCTGCCCTGACCTCTGACCCCCTGCTAAGGGAGCAGCTGTGGATCGAAACCACGCCAGCTGGCATCAGGGGAGAGGGCCATGACTGGTATACTAACACACACAACACACACACACACACGTAGATAATGCGACATATAAAAGTCTGTCAGATTAAGGCATCAGTTCCTGACACAGTATATGGGATATACTGCCTGCATTCTATACATATGAATACATAGGTTGGTTGTGTGTGTGTGTGTGTGTGTGTGTGTGTGTGTGTGTGTGTGTGTGTGTACAAATGTGCAGCTTGATAGACAAACGCACTCAGGTGTTAAGTGGTTCTCCAGGCAACTTCTGTATTGTCCTTCCATTCCATATTACACATTGTCAACCCCTCAACCCCCCCACACCCCCACCCCACACACAGGCATTGATTGACGTGTCGTGTCCGGGGAAATGAAGCTCATTGTTATTGTTTGCTGCTCTACTCAGATGTGTAGAAACGCTATTCCACTCTCTAGCCGTGGTATTTGCATATCCTTAAGTAATTCCTATTTTTCAAGAGCCCCCCCCCCCCCCCCCCTTCTAAATCCCCCCCCGTCTTAAGCGTTTTGACACATTTGGCAAATTCATTCATAAAATGTCTACATGCGCTATTAGCTTCATATAATAGCCAGGGCGTAATCTGCACACAGATAAGAGAGTGGTGTGTGTGTGTGTGTGTGTGAGTGTGTGTGTGTGGTGTGGTGTGGGGAAGCTCAAATGTCAACACGAAATGTCAAGTGGGCCGTTGGCGGGACGATGGCACTCCCGTCCCACACACATCTTGTATTGGACTGTTGGCAGAGAGAGAGAAACAGTGAAGAAGAGATAGAGGGAGAGATAGTAAGACACAGGGAGTAGAAGCCGACGGACAGAGAAAATGAGAGAAAAAAAGAGCAATCTCAGGTTTGGTGCCATGCTCAAGGGCGCCGTGACAGTGTTCCTGAGACAGAACCCCATACAGTTTAGCAGGGTTGAAATGCCTTGATTCTCAACTGTCTGTTTTTTTTTACCGTGTCTCTGTCTCTCTGTCTCCAGGAGTCTCCGTCAGGAAGGAGAAAGGCTCTCGCCACCAGCAGTATCAATATGAAGCAGTACGCCAGCCCCATGCCCACACAGACAGACGTCAAGCTCAAGTTCAAGCCCCTGTCCAAGAAGGTGGTGTCTGCAACACTGCAGTTCTCGCTCTCCTGTATCTTCCTAAGAGAGGGCAAGGCCACGTAAGTGTCCTCCTCTACCCCCATACTTTGATTGTTATAAGGCCCATCGGTATGACTGCTGAGCAAAGCCATTTAGAAGTATTAGTCGCCATCCTTTTCCATGTCTGTCTACTTAGAAGTGTTTGATCTTTTTAAAGAGACCAACCGATTAGACTTCTTAAGCTGAAGGCGGCCCTATGCTGCAGTCGCTGCACGCCTCTGCTGTACTCCCCCTAGCCAGGTCAGTACAGAACCAGAGTTAGCATGTTGTTAGCAACCAGAGTCTGAATACTATTTAGAACCCTTTTAATGTTGCTGTAATGTCTGTATTTGGTAGAACAAAACAGGACCGTGACGGAGCATGACAGAACCACACACTGTTTTTCATGTCTCCTCCAGCCTGGCGGGTTTTTAAAGGATAGGATTGAAGTTTGCTTTACAAGAGAGTTGGAGGCTGCAGACATTAACCTCCGCTCAGTGTCTAGTTGATGGCGAGAATGGAAATGTGTGTGGTGCAACTGATCATTTTTATTTTTTCTGTAAACACACACACGCGCTTAATTCTATTTTTCTTTTGCTGTGCCAACTGTCATGTACACACATGCTCTCACACACACACACACACACACATTTGTTTCTCTTTCCCTCCGTCTTCTTTCATTTACACACACACACCCACACTGTGGTGGTGAGGCCTTTTGTTGCGGTGCGCCAGGCAGGTCGATGGCGCGTGACCCTTGTTAACCCGACGGGGAATGATGTCGGCCCCACACAAACAAACTCCATCCCAGCAACACACACACAAAGAGCACAGCAGAGAATACAGCAATTATCATGGAGAAGAGGAGAGAGGGTGGGCAGGAGAGATAGAGGAAGGGAGACACGGGAGGAGGAGAGACTTGACATGAAACGGGAGGAATATGATGCTTTGAGGCCGCATGAAGGAATGCGTAGAAGAGGGCAGAGAAGGAGCAGTGTGTGTTCAGGCCTTGAAAGAGGCTTACAGTGTCTAACGCCTTACAGTACATAGTGTTAAATACAGCTAGTTTTACATTTTACATTCTGCATTTAGCCGTGGGAGGTGTACAACACACTATCTGATAGGGTTTGGCCATGATTCTATTAGATTCTAATTCAGTGGGTCGTGTTTCGATACGATACTGATTTGTTTCAATACTGATCTGACTGCTAACAATTGGTAACTTTTCTCTGTGTCATTTGAGTGTGTTGTTTACTGAAGTTGCAGGAATCTGGGAAAATAGAATGATCAAATGAAAATAAAATGAAAGCAGGCTCCACATACCGTTATTTCTTATCAAGGACACAAGAACAGCATAGGTTTTGTCTATTTTTAATGCATTCTCCTCTTTTCTAATATAAGTGTGGATTTTTTTTGTAAAAGACTGCATTCGTTTTTTGTTATTGTTCAGTTTGTCTGTTCACCTTAGTTCATTATGGTTGTGTATTAGGAATGCAGTTGATGCTTATGTGGGTGTGTGTGTATGTGTGTGTGTGTGTGTCAGGGACGAGGACATGCAGAGCCTGGCCAGTCTGATGAGTATGAAGCAGGCGGACATCGGCAACCTGGACGACTTTGAGGAAGACAATGAGGAAGAGGAGGAGAACCGTGTCAACCAGGAGGAAAAGACAGCAAAGATCACAGGTGATACACTCCTGTCTGTTTACACAGCTAGTACAGTTAGCTCATCCTTTTGTAGTAGTTTATCTCACCTAAATAACAAACTGTAAACTGTAACTATTCACCGTTCATAAGTTTGGAATCACTCAAAAAGCTTCACGTCTTCCATAACAATTTCTGCTTGAACAAACTATTTGGTTCTTCACACGCTTTCATCAAAGAATCCTCCATTTGCAGCAATTACAGCCATGCAGAACTTTGGATTGGACAGTTGGATTGGATTAATGGGCACTTTTTTCACACCATACATTCAAGCTGCTCCCACAACAGCTTGATAGGGTTACTCTGTAGAAATCTCCCACTTTTCCAGCACCAAAGCATCGCCAGACCAGATGGCGTCCAGCACCCCTCAAGCATGCTCTCATTGGATCTGCACCTCACAAAAGTTCTGCCGTGATCCAAACGCCTCAAATTTAGATTTGTCTGTCCATAAAACTCGTCCTCCATCCAATGTCGGTGGTCCTTAGCCCATTTTATTAGTTTTCTTTTATTAGCCAGTTTAAGATATGGCTTTTTCTTTGAAATGTAACTGTTGATGATGAGACTGGTGATTTGCGGGTATTGTTTAATGAACCTGCCAGAGGAGGACCTGTGAGGTGTCTGTGAGGGTTTTCTAATGAGGAATTAGTCTTTTAACAAGATAATTTAGGATTAGCTAACACAATGTGCCCTTGGAACACAGGAGTGATAGTTGCTGAAAATGGGCCTTTGACTTAACTTGGGCGGCCCACCCAGGTACATTAACGGCCGCCAAAGTATATTTGGTTACCCATTTTAGCATTTTATTTTTTATCCGTCCTAGAGAACGACGCCATCCGCGATCGATTAACTAGTGGACATCCCTTCACTCTACCCCTCCTGTACCTGTTCGTTCTGCTATCGCAAAAAGGGTCTATTGACAATCGACAAACAGAGAGAGGGAGATGTAGGCCTATGGTATTGCGTTAGATGTCGGGGGCACGGTGGATATTTTAAGCACGGAAAAGCAACTCCTTTTCTCCTTACGCCGGTTGCACACTGCACGCGTTTTTTGAGCTTTTTTCGCCACTTATAGGCCTAATAGTCAATTGCAAAAATAACAATGTCTAGGCTGTATTTCAATTTAAGTTATTTCTATTGGAAAAATATGTTAACGGACATTTCTGAGTGATTCCAAACTTTTGACTGGTAGTGTAAATACGTATGTTTGCTATAAATAAATACCTAATTCATTAGATAAATCTTGATGGTTTACAAATGCTATTGGACAGAATGCCCTACCTATCTAGATAGATCCCACTATATATAACTAGCCTAGCACGGGACAACTTCCAAACGTTGTTATAATATAACATGCTCAATTTATATGGCAATCTCAGACGTGATTATTCACATTTTCCAAGCTCTGTGATAGATGTCATACTGTAATACACGTGACATATTCAGTCAGCATGGTTAGAATCTGGGCTCAGAATCAGCTCAATCTCAAAGTCCATCTGCCTTAGCATTAAGTTGTGGAAGCTGCCTTTGCTAAAATGTGTGGTACTACATAGACAGATCCCATCGATGCTGTTAGGCACGTTAACGTGATTTTTATAGGAACCAACCAACCATTTCAGATTGTTCAATAAATATTGGAAGGAGGTTCCTTGCTCAGGATTACATCCACAATGCCATGTTTGGTTAATTAATTTCCACCCTAACCAGCTATCGCTACACTCGGAAGCTAAATGTTTCCATTTCAAGAGTGTGTTCCTGTGGTTTGCATGTTGGATCACGATGGATTAAAATTAATTGTGACGCACCAACTTGTTCATGCCTCTAAATCAAATTTTAACAGAAGTGCGAAAACTGTTGGTCTAGAGACTAGAGGTATCACTTCTAGCAGTCTAACAACAGAGCTGGATCAGCCATTTTCTCTTGGATCAATATAGTGCTATATCTTATCTATATCTTGAAATGAGACTGGACAAAATGTGTGTAAAGAAATGTCCAATCAGCCACCAGATGCACAGATACATAGCCACTCGTGGCTAGTGGATGATGGGCAATCTGTGGGTAACGCTGCATCCTACCTGCCCACGTCACATCACATTTTCAGCATCATGACTGTAGCGAAGAAACAGTCACACACTCAAGAGTTCCGTGCGGGTAGACCGTGTCTGGTAAATTTATTTACAGATTTCACCGTGTATCAATGTATATTGAGTTTAGCTTTCTCCATAGTATTTCCCGGCGTGGTACCTCCCGTGGCCACGTCTCTCTCCTTGGTCTGCTCCTTTTTACTAGGGAAACAACTAGGAATTAGTAACGCAGAGTTCCCACTACACGACTTTCAAAGTTGTCAGATCGCTGTACAGCACACATTACACTGACTGTCTGTCTTGAAGTCGGGTACCTTGAAGTCGTTGTGGGTTTCACACTACATGACTGATTGGCGACAGGGAGTCACAGATTACACGATGTCTCACAATATGATGCTCATGTCCCTCCTCCTTCCAGTTAAACTGCGTTTAGTCATGAAGACACACGCGAGTGATGCTACCAAAGATGGATCCTAACAAGAAGCTAGCGGTCCACGTTTTTTAATGAGCTGATTTGCACTGAAAAAACAAGAAAGTACAAAAAAAAAAAAGAATATGGAGGTGAGATTGGTTGGGGAGATGCAGGCAGCAAGGATCGTCTGTTCTGCAGAGAGAGGGTTAGTAGGTCTAGGTGTTACGACTCCTCTCCCTTGTTTTCCTCTCGCCCATGTCTTTTTCTCATTGGCTGTAGGTCGTCGCTTCAGTCATTGCCGGTCACAACACCGTTCACACTACAGGGAGCGCGCTATGATTTTCCTCCACCTGTTTCCAATCGCTGAGTCCTGTGAACCACACCTCCCGGCACTCCCTCCCGTACAGACGCCGCTAAACCACGCCTCCATAAAGACGTTTTGTAATTGTTGTCCTAATATAGCTCTCAAATAACATTTAAAAACTATCTCTGAAACAGCACAGCAAAATGCTGTTCCAAATTCCAACCTAGCAGTGAAGGAATCACGTGGGACCAGCTCACTGCCATATAAAAGACTGTTCCGTTCTGTCATTTGTTGGGTTGAGAGAGTGTGCATGTGTATGCGTGCTTGATGGATGTGTGTGTGTGTGTGTTTGTGGACTTTAGTATGTGCGTCAGTTCCTCAGTTTCAGACTTTTATCTTTCCTTTTTTCCCTATTCCCTCCCTCCTTAGTGACTAACAGTGGCTTGCATACATTGCGGTTTGTATCAGTTGTACTTCATACAGAGAGGTTGTCTTCATCACTTCCCCTGCCTGCTGTAGTCCTACCTCAGTCTAAGACATGCTATGTCTACCTGGTCAACAGGTGGAGTCACTATTTTAACATAGTGGTTCCCAACCATTTGATTGATGAAATACGAGCACATATATTCTATAGTGTGGTTCCCTGAATGGGCCTGGTGCGTGCTGCTTTGCCTAATCCAGTTTATCAAAGCGAGGCAAGCTTTGGCTTTTGTCTTCTCATCTGTATGTATATACACCCAATGCCTACAGCGACACTCCAGTCCCTATAGGCTACGAGGGCATCTCTGCATCAGAGGCCCAGCTAAGCTGCCCCCCCACCACACACAGGCACACACACCACACACACAGGCACACACACACAAGGACAATTTATTGCAAAAGCACGTTTCCTTCATGTCTTAAGCAGATTTCCTTTGCTCTTGTGCAAAAATATAGGCACACACAGCGCACGATTTACGGCAGGGAAATAACTCCATACACAGTCACCCAGCTAGCTGGCTAGCGTTCCGAGCAACAGCAAGTATAATACTAAAGCCATGCTATCAGAGTGCACTGTGGAATATATTAACGTTTTTGACTCTGTTAATTGATATTGGCCACATACTGTATACATTAGGGCTGTAACGGTGCATGTATTCGTATTGAACCGTTCGGTACAGGGCTTTCGGGTTCGTTACACACATTGTATTTGAATGCACTATTTTGGCATAGTTAGACATGCGGAACCTAATTTACATGTGAAAGCGCTGTGCCTGGACACCTATAGCAGCAGCACATACAGCCACAGTCTGAAGGGTAGTGCGCTAGCGTGATAGGCTAACAATAGCTAGTGTCAATTACGACCAGAGCTGGAAGACGGAAAAAGGCAAAGAGTTGTAGATGTTACAAAGACTGTATCCAACGATTGTTGGATATGCTGCCGGTAACACATCGAATATGTTAATACACCTTAGACGCCACCACACAGCTATCAATGTCACTGGTGCAAAGCAAGAACAACCCGTCATCACTACTAGGCTACTCATCACTACTGCTTTCACGCAACTACTGGATCCAAATTCAGATCGGGCCAAAGCCATTTCCAAGGCGTGTTTAGCTCATTGGATATGCAACCATACACTGTACCATACACTGCGGTTTTCCAGCATCTTCTTAAAGTGCTTGAGCTGCGCTACAAAGGTCCCTCACGTACACACACATACTGTAAATACTTAAACTTGAAGATTTAAGTAATGAAGTCTAAAATGTTACCTAATGTAACACTTTAAATAGACCAAAACTTCTTTATTTCCTGAAAAAGGGATTGTGGCCACAACACTCAGTTTGTTCTTCAAATAAATGAAAATAAATGCAGTCTTTAGAATTGATTCCCCCCCCCCCGTTGTACCGGAAACGTGTACCATGACCCCTGAACCGTGAGTTAAGCATACCGTTACAGCCCCAGTATACATACAGCATGCTGTGTGTGTGTTTGTGTGTGTGTGTTACTTTACTAGCTTAACCAAATACTTACTAAAAGCATTACCAAAGGTAATGCTGACTTCAGTAGCTGTGAGGTATAGCTACTATATTGTTCAGGGTTTCCCCCAGAAAATAATTAAAGAGTAGTGGGCATTCGAGCGCAGCGAGGTAGAAAATCTTTTTTACCCAGATTTCTGGCTTCATTTGGTGCATTTTGGTGGTATCTGGAGCAAAATTTTGACTATTTTTGCAAGCTAAAATGGACTGCATAATTTAAAAAAAAATTCTCACTTTAGTATGGAAATATGAAAAACCATCAAGTCCCAAGATTTCTCCATTTTTATTGCAGTCATAATTCAGTAGTGACTAAACTACAAACATACTTTAGCAATACTATAAAAAAAATCAGATTGTTATACTTGCACTGGTGTGTCTGCCCTGCAGACCTATGCACATTGACTGAGCATGTGCGACACATCGGAGCCCCACTACATATGGCAATTGGATGTCCTGCTAAGTTCACAAATAGAGTGTAAACATTTTTAGTGTTTAAGCATTTAAAAAAAAGATTTCATTCCAGTGAATCTAGTGCAGTGTCCATACAAAAACAAGACTAAGTGAATTTGAAGTTCATTTAGTGCCCTCCAGCATCAGCAAAGGTGGTCTGCTACAAAGTTTGGATGTCAGTGGTTAAACTCTTATATCATGCACTCTACTGTCCAGTTTCCACAATGGAAGATGAAACTGACGGTTAAAATCAGAATTCAAATTGTAAGTGGAGCAGTTACACAATAATAAAAATAGTTCAACTTAATAGTGAACGTGATCAACTGGATGCTGTCGTTACTAACAGCTAACTTGGCTATTTGAGACCAGGCTATGTTTGGGTTTAGAGAAACACAATTGCAAACTTATTGCATGGTGAAAACACCAATCATAAACATGCAGTGCATAACATACAGTGTAGGCGTCAGATTCAGTAAATGCACACAACTTAAAGAAAATTCAACAGGCAAAGCTCCTAGGCTCCAAAATCCTTCCTGGTGCAGACTAACAGACAGAGATTCCTTGCTTTATAGTTAGAAGATAGTTAGTTAGTTAGATATTGTGCATGGGAAACAGTTTGTGCCGATAGAAAAAATTATTAATAAAAGATCGATGCATGAACAACCAGGAAATGCCCTAGTCTAGTGAAGTCGAGTGTTAAGTTGTAGTCTTGCATAATGTGCGGCATATCAAAATCTGTATTTCGCTTTATTCACGCAAGTTAAAATCTTTCAACTCGAGGGTGAAATTACCTTGACGCTGTGTCGCGAAAGCCTGTCAGTGCTGAGATTGTCCGGACGTCAAACAAACGTTGTATCAGAAGAAATGTGTGTGGGCACCCAGAGCTCTATGACACCACGTCATTTATATGTAAAGACCGTACGAAAAAGGAGATCGCTTGGAAGGACACAGTTCCTGGAGAAAACAGTGAAATTCACTGAGCTGTGTGTGCCTCCAGATGGTATCATGAACCCAAACATTACGGCGTTTGGTATTCCGATGTTTTTGGGGCTTCCACATGGTTGATGACAAGTTCTTTCAATGGAAGCCCCTCCTCCTTTCCGGGAGGGTGAAATTCTGCTTCGCTTTACTCGCGCGAGTATAAACAAATAATCCAGTGTTCAAACTCGCACGAGTAAAGTGAAGCTTCGCGTTCAGTGTAAACGCGCCTTTAGGCTGTGGCGTAGGGTACGGCGTAGGGTCTGCATCGATTTTACACCGAATTATAAATCGGCTAAAGGGTAGCAGTGGTACATAAAAGCGTAGAGGCCAAAATTAAAGCGTGGCGGAACCGCCACTTTATACCGCTTTGGGGGAAACCCTATCACATATCCATGAATACGCCTGTTTGACTTAATGTTACGTGTGTGTGTGTGTGTGTGTGTGTGTGTGTGTGCGGGTGGGTGGACCATCTCCTTCTAATTCACTAGGTAAGCTCATGCTTAGCTAAACAAAGCGTGCACACTGTGATATATGTACTATATTCAAGCTTTACATATATGGGATGCACGAGCGAGTGTGTGGGTGTTATTTTGCTGTGTTCACCTCTCTTCTCCCTCCCTCCCCCCTCCTCTTTCCTTCCTTCCTGGCATGTTGTTTCCAGAGCTGGTAAACCAGCTGAACGCCCTCAGCTGCTTACATGCCCACGAGGATGAGGAGGTGGACGAAGGGTTCCATAAGCGTGCACGCAAAGCCGCAGATAAGCCTGCCGCTTCTCCGCAAGGTCTCTCTCTCTCTCTCTCTCTCTTCGTCTCTCCTCCACCCTTCCCCGTCTGTCCTTCATTCCCTTCTGTTGCTCCAAAGCAATCCCCTCTATTCTGGGTCCACCTTAATGATTTGTTTTCTTCTCTCTCTCACACTCACGCTCGCTCTCTCTCTCTCTTTCTTTCTTTCTCCCTCCCTCTGTGTATAGTGTTGTGGTTGTGTATTTGTGTCCCAGCAGTGTAACCTGGTGTGTGCTGACATGTGGTTCTGTTCTGTTCGGTATCGTTCTGGTCTGCAGTTGGATGTGAACCAAACAAAGCAAAGCTCCCTGTGAAATGAAAAGCTCATATTGATCACAAATTATAACCAAGAGGCTCAACGATTATCAGATAGACTTTGTAAAATGATACGGACATCAACAATCCAAAAAACAGGACACACATTCTACAATATATGCATGCACAAGTACAGTGTATATACACTGCTCAAAAAAATTAAGGGAACGCGTAATCATCACAGTACATCAGTCACCTATTACACTACCTGCAAAACCATTCCCTTTTTGGGGCTTGTCTTGCTGTTGCCTCTTCAGTACCCCTGTTGTCACTTTCATTTGCACCAAAACAGGTGAAGTTGATTCATAATCTCTTCTGCACCCAAACCGGACAGATTGATATCCGTGAAGTTTAATTGACTTGTCATACTGTGATGGTTACGTGTTCCCTTAATTTTTTGAGCAGTATATAAAACATTTGTTTTTAATAGCAGATTAGCTACTAGCCAAAGCAACATTTGTCATTTAAAACACCAAACACACACACTAATTAAACTCCATTTGAATTAACAAAAAAAAAAATTAACAAAAAAAAAATAAAAAATCCTCCTTTCTACTCTGTTAGCTCTTAGAATACTAAGCACTTTGCCGGAATTTAGGCTGCAATTTTTGACTATTTTGAAGAGTGAATGATAACTTTCGAGTTATCATTCATATGCTAAGTTATGTGCTGTAAATGTAAATTCACAATCAAATTCAGGAATTCGCATACTTTTGGAGATTTAATAAATATTTAAGGGCAGGCAGGTGTTATAACTTAATATGGGTCAGAAATGAGAAGGGGAAAATAGCCTTTCGCCTACAACCTCTTCACAAAGTAAGAGACTCATTACATATTATGTGCAGGCTAGGCACACACACCCCTGCACGCAGTGCCACTTCTTTGGCAGTGTATATGCATTTGCGCTCCTCAACAGACACGCACACACACAAAAAAAATTAAGATTGAGTGTTAAAGTCTCCATAGCAACTCCATACCTCTCTCCGTCTCCAACGGTAACCACCCTGGACGCTTAATTTTTTACCCAGAATGCCTCTGTCACAGACTTAGTGAGGCGAAAGGGGGCTCCAGTAGGGACACTGGGTTGCTGACACCAGACTGTCTGATTCACTCCAAAGGCTGGTATATTTAGTTTCATGGATTGTTTTATTTATTTATTGTCCATTCTCCTCATTGTGGGTTCAGTTGTGGTCTTCACGTTACCTCATCGTTTCTCTCTATCTCCTTACTCCGTAATTCTCACACTTTTGTTAAATCATTGTTTGTCTTTACGACTTGATTTCGGAAACCATGGCAATAGAGCTAATCAGCAAGTTGAACTTCCTGGAAGATGAGGATCAGGACACACCCCCTGCCATGAGCATCAATCCCTTCGAAGAGCCTGGCGATGACCCCAGAGAAGCAAACCACCTCAACCCGTTTGGTGACCCAGATGAGGAAGGTACGGACAAACTGT
This sequence comes from Percopsis transmontana, assembly GCA_025447815.1. Lineage (NCBI taxonomy): Eukaryota > Metazoa > Chordata > Actinopteri > Percopsiformes > Percopsidae > Percopsis > Percopsis transmontana. The sequence continues at coordinate 7,148 of JAOEHI010049023.1, read as the reverse complement.
ATTATTATTATTATTATTATTATTATTAAGGCAGCCATTATTCTGCAATCAGCGATTTTCAATTTAAGATTGGACTTCATGAACACAATGTTTTAACCTTGGATGATCTTTTAAGTAGTAGTGCATAGTAAAAAAACAAACAACCAAACATAAGGTTAATGACCCTGTTGCCAGAATCGTTACTTTGATGGTCGTACTGGTGTTAACCGACACTACTGTCAATAACTAAATTCAGATCAAATGATAAATGGTTTGACGGACACAATGACTTGTCGTTTTGATTTAGCCTTTGGTCTTTGGTATTTAGTGTGTCTGTCATAATAATATACGTCTCTAACATGGCAAGTGAGGCCAGTTAAGTGTTCTGGTGCAGAATGCATACCACTTATATGTAGTTGTGTGTGTATAGTTAGTAGGTCTTTTGTCGCTGTGTACATGTGTACGCAGTCCATCAGACACCTAAAACAATATTTAGCCATCTGTCTGACAACCTGAGAAGCCAGTGTTGTGTTAAGATGGATGGCTTCACTTCTGATTGACAGCCAGGCCAGTCACTCTAGGAGATGGTGCTCTTGACATACTATATTGTGTGTGTGTGTGTGTGTGTGTGTGTGTGTGTGTGTGTGTGTGTGTGTGTGTGTGTGTGTGTGTGTGTGTTTGTGTATTCAGAGAAGTTTAACTAAACCTTTTTTGGTAATATTTTATTTGCGAAGATGATTCACTAAATGATCTGCACCTCAACTTCATCAAACTATATATATATTTATTTATATACAGTTCGATACATAAGTATTTGGACAGTAACACAAATTGTGTTTTTTTGACTCTTTGGTTCCCAGAAATGTGGGGTGTATGTATAAAAGTGTTTCCTACATGGTTCAGCCAATATTGCTGTCAATAACCTCAAATTAAAGATGACAGTCTGCACTAGAAGTACATATTCATTGTTTTATTTAAAATCCATCATGGTGTACAGAGCCAAAATATCACAATTTGTGTCACGGTCCAAATACTTATGTATTCTATATATATATATATATATATATATATATATACTGTATTATATTTATTACAGTAATACCAATGCACTCTCTCTTCTGTCTCTCCATTCACACAGACCTCCCCGCCCAGCCAATCCCACAGCAGCAGGTGAACGATGACTCGTTCTACGACCACGATCTCTCCAACCCCTTCAGTGAGCCCGAGACACATGCCGCCCCAGGGAACCCCTTTGACGAGCCCGACCCGGACCTGGACGAGGGTCCCCAGTCCGAACCGGAGCCCCAGCCTGAACCGGAGCCCCCAAAACCCCGCCAGAGGAAGGGGGTCCGGCCTGTAGATATGAGCAAATACCTGTACGCAGACATCTCCCACAACGAGGATGAAGAGCTGGATGAGTAAGTGGCCTTGCACACATATTTAGGGAAATGGAAGGGTAAAACCACTTGAGGTCCGTTATCAATTCAGTCGACTCCTCTAAAGGCTGTGGCTTGCTTCTGCGTACGCTGCCACGCACGACGCCTACACTTTGTGACAGCGTGTCTCGTACACTTTCCCTGCACGTTGATTGCGCATGTGTGAAAACTGAGCGTGTAGTAATATGCCGATCCAGTAGGTGGGAATAGCCGTGGGAGTGACAGATGAACATTTGAAAACTGCTGACTAGGTGGAAAGAGAGCATCATTTTTAAGAAGTGAGGTCATAGTACGCATGCGTCCAGAAACGCGTCCACGGCAACATGAAAACAGAGTAAGCCAAGTGGTCACATATGCGTACGTACACGGAAGTATTCCGCAGCCTTTAAGGGCACAGGGTCGGGACCACGTGAAATAGTGCTGTTAACCGGAGTCTTCTCATATCCAGAATTTAAGAATTTTCCACTATTTTAGTCTACACAGAACAGGCCATTATTAAAAACCTATATATAGCCTAAGATAGCCTAGAGAATGAAAAGTAAACATCATAACCTATTCTACTGCAGTGTTACAAATAACAGCCAAAACACAATTCACAGTTAATACTGTAAAGGAGTTTTTGTGCAAAGGACAATTGCTGTCGCACCGCAAAGCACAAATAGTATAAAAATTAAACATTATGCAGTTAACGATTGTTCAAACAAGAATATCCCTCCAGTATAATCCTGTTTCGTCCGCATGTTATAAATTCCTTTGGCCTGTACTCCTGAATTAATTCCACCAGCACTTCAACAATCCAGAGTTTGGCAGTGAAGTCATCAGTATCTTGCCTCTCTCCGTGTTGTTTCTTGAATTTTATTGAATTAAATACTTTACATCACTCGAATCACCCAATTTACACTTTGAAGTCAGTTAATCCTAATTCTGTAGCTAACTGGTTAGCTTTCTCCATCAACAAGGGGCCATTCACTGGAATCTGTCTTGTCTGTGCTTGAGTGAACCAACTTAGCAGAGCGGCTTTCACATCCTCTGCTACCTGCTCAGTGAGCAGCTATTGTTTCTCCATTCCTCCCATATATTTTCAGTTTAGTTTTTTATTTAATTTTGGAAATCACACTTCGATCTACTCCTAACTCGGTAGCGAATGATGTCTAATTTTCTCCCTTATTTATCTTTTTTAAGACTTCTACATTCTACACGTGCTGTGTCTTCGGTGGCCTGAGCATTTTATCACACGCTCTCATAGTGAATAATGTTTTTCCAGGTCTACATTAAAGTTAGCGGTTCACCCGTGGATACGGACAGGATTTCAGTGCCTGCCCAGCCACAGACCTCACGGCAAACATCTGCCATTATTAGACATTTTATAGCCTACCGCCCGTCATATCGCACAGTCCTACATGGTATTTAATTTCATTCTAACCAGTTGAGGAACGACCATTTTAAGGTGGAACACAAAACCGGAGCGTTTGACCGGCCCTGGAGAGCCCCCCCGAAGGATCGGCTGTGGTGGAGGACAGGCGGGAACCCCCGCAGGCTTAGGCCGGCCACACTGATCCCTCTTAGTCACAATTTCGCAGAGAGTCCAGCATCCAGCCACACAAGAAGCACACACGCAAGGTTTTTAGCCAACTGGAGCTGGCTGCCGTCAAAATTCAAATGAATCCACTCAGCTCTTCTGTCCTCTGAAGCTGGGGGTTGATTTAAAGATGCTGCTGCTTTGTGCAGAGCAGTGTTGACCTCGGTTCATGGTGATACCTCGCAGATACAATGCTTGAAATAACAACAATGGCTCACGTGCGAAAGTGGTCCTCAAGCACTTGGGGGGAGACATTCACAGGCAGGGGAGGCAACATTGCGCACAGCGACGTCAAAAATGGCAGAAATCAGAACGTCTTTCTAAAACACGTTTACAAATATATAGGCTGCCAAAAAGAAACCGACTGAAATGTCTTACTTAAACTTTTGTGTGTTGGTAGACACTGCAGATACCCAAATGTAGTCCTGAAAGCACAAAAAAAAATGTTAGTTTTTCACAATAGGTCCCCTTTAAAAGTGATTCTGCATTGTTACAATATAACTGACGATGGACGGTAATGTTTGATACGATAACATAAGCTACTTTAATGAACCCTGAGGGCCAAAGTGTCATAGCAGATAAACTGACAAAAGCCCTTTCTTTTGAACAGTAGTAGTGTATTTAACTCCTGCGCATGAAGGAAGAGTTTGTTTGATTTCTGTATTGAATCCAACTAAATTTGACTTCTTATTAGTTTTGGTGTTTACCAGGAAGAGGTCAAAATAAGCACTACCAGCAGCCTGCGTGTCTCCATGCAGGCTGCTTCCCAGACTCTTACAGCAGGCTACTTGCAGCCCCCCTCCCTCGCTGAGCAGCGTGACAAGGCAGCTCTTTCAACAGAAACAAGGAGCCTGTTGTTTCTCCAAATTCTTTCACCTTGCCCCCACCCTCGTCTCCTCCTCCCTGTCTCCTAGCCTCTCCTCCTTCCTGTCTCCTTGCCTTTCCTCCTCCCTGTCTCCTAGCCTCTCCTCCTCCCTGTCTCCTAGCCTCTCCCCCTCCCTGTCTCCTAGCCTCTCCTCCTCCCTGTCTCCTAGCCTCTCCTCCTTCCTGTCTCCTAGCCTCTCCTCCTTCCTGTCTCCTAGCCTCTCCTCATGCCAATGCTGTATGCTATGTGTGCCTTTTTAGTCCAGCCTGAAATTCCTTTGTATAAAATGTTCTGTAGAAAATTGGATCTATTAGCACAGTTGACCAGATTAGACTAGATGAGATTAGATTCAATTGTAATAGATTATATTTGAATATATTAGATTACATTAGAATGGATTCAATTGGATTCCATTAGATGATATATCTATCTTTCTAATAGATTGATTAGATTGATTCCCTGTATGAATATTAAGATACTGCATTATTTATAATGGAATAGATAAAACAAAGAAAGGATATGGAGGATAGATGGAGGTTAATTTATATTTGGCAGTCACAAGATGCAACACAATATTTAGT
>JAOEHI010049022.1:0-51585 GCA_025447815.1 Percopsis transmontana | reverse complement strand
TGCTTTTTATAAAGAAATACAATTAATATTATGCAGAATTGACTTCCGCCTTTTGGCCCGGCCCTCCACAATATTTTTTGTTTCTCATGTGGCCCCATGGAAAAAATGATTGCCCACCCCTGCTCTAGTATATAGTGTGTCAGTCACAATGCATTGTGCATTGAGCAAAGCAGACAAAACTGCAACATCTAGAAGTAAATCATGGATCTCTCATTTCTTGACATTTAGTGCAGTTACAAAATGGAGAATCTCAAAAGAACCCCATAGCCTTTGAGCTAAAATATAGTTGTAGTATGTTTACTTTCTGACCCAGTTCTGCATACTGTATATAGTGTGTGTGTGTGTGTGCGCGTGTGTACCTGCAGAGCCTCGCTGGTGATGCGCAGCTCGGTGACAGTGAGGTAGTATGGTACAAGGTCAGACAGCTGGCCTTCAGTGTCCATAGGAGGAAGGGATGACAGAGTCTGACTCAGCTGTCTGATCCTCTTCTCATGGGCCTGACACAACGCCAAGACAACAAATATCAGGTGAGCAATCACGCATCAATTTGACTGGCAGACTCACCTGCCATATTATTTTTTCCACTTTCAATAGAATGTTTCCATTAAAAGAAGATGAAATAGCATGTTGGACATCTACATATGACCAATGGAGGTTGGTAACCACTATTGGACTGACTAAATGGAATATTTCATCAAATTAAAGTAGTGAAGTTATACAGTCATTCCTACCTGAGTGTCCCTGTGGCTCTCTGAGAAGCTTCTCCTCATCATGTCAGTGACGCGCAAGGCCTCCACACGCAGCAGGTTCAGAATCATCGTGTAGGTCAGCCTGAACTGGGATTGGAGGACAGTAGGCTTTCCCTGGTAGGGCACAGATAGGACAATGTAAAAAATGTAAGGGTATGAAAAGGTAGGCACATCCAGGAGCAGTTTAACCAGAGGAAATTCAAACAAAAGGACTTGTTGTAATCTAACACACTGCCTCATGAATGCACGATGGGCTAAAAATAGTGAACCAGGACTGTTTAATTAAGTATTAGAGAAATCTCTTTGCACACTCCTTGAATCACTGCCAGGATACTTGTGGTGTTGTGTTAAGACTATTAGTTTTTTGAGATTGTGAAATGTTGTCTGTCATTGTTTTATCTAAATTTGTGTATTTGTGTTCGCAAAAGGAAGACCTCGGGTCAAAAAATATTAAACTACCAGTAATAATCTGTAGGAGGAGATCTTCCAATATCATATATTGCATCATTGGCGCAATGAGGCTCACCAACATCATGACGTGCAGGTCTCCCATGTCATGGACGCCAGTTTTACAGAGGATGATGACTGTCCCTGTAGTATCCAGCCCTCTCCTGCCTGCCCTGCCAGCCATCTGAATGTACTCTCCTGCCGATGGCAGAGAATGAAAAACAGGAGACTTATTTTTTTTTTTTTAAACACCTCATAACAAGAAGTTCCTGTACCCTAGCCCTGTGACTGCTAATGTAGAGGTGAAATTATCAAATTAATAATTGATTCATTGATCAAAGGAAAATAAACCAAATCAGTGAAATTAATCAGTTCAGTGATGTACTGCTTATTCATTTGTCTTAGAGAGAGAATATCTTACCAGGCAACAGGTTTCTAAATCCGGTACCGTCGTGCTTTCTAATGCTGTCAAAAACTACTGTTCTAGCAGGCATGTTCACCCCCATAGCAAACGTCTCAGTTGCAAACAACACCTGAGAAAGAGAAGGGATTGCAAAGTGATTATGATTATGGACACAAGGTCATTAAAATGTACAGAATTTATAACTAATGATTTTAGTTTGTCTCATAATGCTTGGTATAGTGGTGTACAGGTAGGGTCAGCCAAATAACCAGGAAATAATCTAACAAAGACGGCAAATGAACAAATGTAGAAAGTTTGGGAAGTATTTAGAATATTTCTGCATAAATTTACCCTAAAATGTGATCAGACCTTCATCTAAGTCATAAAACTGGATAAACAGAACCCAATTAAAAAATTAATACAAAAGTATATACCTTGTAATTTATTTTTTGGGGGGATAAAAAATTATCCCCCCCCCCCCAAAAAAAGGAAAGTACATTCAGAGCCACATCCCTGTTAAGCTCAGAGGGGTTCTAATGTCATGTCATGTTGAAAACTCTGCTCTAAAGCCACATCTGTTTCCATTGGCTTTAGCAATCATAATTTTGTGGGCATATCTAGGAAGACTAAAGTTCTGGCTGGGCCAAAAAATGTATATAAAAGATCGTACAAGGGTTTTTGTCGTGACTCATATGTGGATGATGTTAGAAAGATTTGTATGATGTCAGTAAACAGAGACCCAGATGCTGCACTTAATGTTTTCACTATAGTGTTGGCTCTGACTGTTACAACTGTTAGAGCTCCTTGGGTTGATGATGAATTAAAAGAGGTGATGCAAAAGGAGTGGCAAAATGGTCTAGCTGCACATCTGATTGGCAAGTATGGCAAGTATATTGTAAACTGAGGAATTATGTCACTAAATTCAACCAAAAGTACCTGCCACCACATCTTAGCCTTTGCAGTAATATGTGCCAACAAATCTAGAAAGAGGCTAAAGTAATCCTAATCCTAAACATGCTTGTGCTGTCTTTACTGACCGACCAATCAGCTTGTTACCTGTTATAAGCAAATTGTTGAAAAAAAATTGTATTTTAACAGATACAATGCTATTTCTCCATGAAAATCTTACAACTAGCAGCACGCTTATAGGGAAGGGCATTCAACCAGCACAGCACTCATACAAATGACAGATGATTGGATAAAAGATATTGATCAACAGAATATTGTAGGAGCAGTACTACTAGATTTTATTGCTGCCTTTGATGTCATTGATCATAGCTTGCTATTAAGGAAACGTAATTGTTATGGCTTTACTCCATCTGCCTTAGCATGAATAGAAAGCTACCTAACTGATAGAACACAGTTTTCTTTAACGCTTCTCAAATGAAAGACATAACGAGTGGGATTCTGCAGGGATTCTTCACTAGGACCACCGCACCAAACGAAATCACTTTAGCCCTTAACAAAGAGTTGCAGATAGTATTTAACTGGATCACTGATAAACTTGTCCTGAATATATCTAGAACTAAGAGCGTTGTATTTTGAACAAAAAGCTGGGGTTTAGTAAGCTCTAAACCCCAGCTGAATCTGGTACTGAACAATGCTGCTGTTGAGCAAGTACATTAAACAAAGCTTTTTGGTGTAACTTTAGACTGTAAATTGTCATGGTCAAGACATATAGATGCAAAAGATGGGGAGAAACATATCTGTAGTTAAGAGATGCTCTTCTTTTTCAACACCACATTTGACCAAACAAGTCCTGCAAACCCTAGTATTATCACACTTAGATTATTATTATTATTGTTTGGTGGTCTGGTCAGGTACTACAAAGATGAATTTAGGGAAGCTACAATAGGTTCAGAAAAGAGCAGCTTGGGTTGCCCTTCAGTGCACACTGAGAGCTAATATAAATGACCTGAGAGGTTAAAATAATCACTTCTGTCTTTCTTTAAACAAATGAATATATTGAAAACCCCAGAATATTTGTATAGGCAGCTCACACTTAGCTCTTTTGCACACACATACCCCACCAGACATAACATGCCACCAGTGGAAACCTCCAACTCCAAATTCGAATCAACGTACAGTGCTATATAGAGCTATCCCAATAAAATAAAATAAAATAAAATATAGCCGCAAGCGGCGATTAACGGGGTCCAAGCAGTATTGCAGCTGTCTACCAATCAAAAGAATTTGACATGTTCAACACGTGGAAAATATACAGTTTAGGAATTTTGAGGAAATGGGACCAAGAATAAGCAAACCAATTTTCACATTATTGGTTAAGCTGTTCTTCAGATATTGACCATGTCAATTGTAGCGCCCCCTTTTGATCGATTTGTGTCATAATTGGTACATAGCTTCTATGTGCCATTATGAATGAGCCTTTCGAGTTTCATAAAAATTGACATTTTACATTGACATATATTGACTGCTGAAATTTGATTGGCTGTTTGTGGCCATTTTGAAAAGCAAACCAATTGCCACTTACGGAAATGTAATCAAATTGAGGCCAAGTATAAGTGTACCAAATTTAAATGTTTTACGTCATGCGGTTCTTGAGATATTGACATGAGATATGACCCAAAACGAAAATGTACTTATTGTAGCGCCCCCTAGAGGTGTGGAGACATAATTTTATTTTTGGGAGATCATGAACGTCCCTACAAAATTTGGTGCCTCTGCAACTTGTAGTTTTTTCTGCCCAAGTACTTTTATGGCAGAAAAAGGAAATAATAATAATAAATAATAATATTATTAATATTAATCCTTACAAAAACAATAGGGTTCCAGGAGCTTCGCTGCTTGGACCCCTAAATATTCTGGCAGATCACAAAGAACCCCAGAGTAACATCCAAGGATCTGCAGGCCTCTCTTGCACTTTTCATGAGTCAACCATCAGTCACACACTGAACAAGAATAATGTGCATGGGAGGAAAGAACGGAGGAAGCCACAAGAAGAATTGCTGCCTGTTAAAAAGGTTGCTACCACCAGGATGGGCCAGAAGACTACTGGAAGAATTTCCTGTGGACAGATGAATCCATAACTGAACTCTGTGGCTTAAATGAGAAACATTATGTTTAACTAACACTGCATTCTAACATAAGAACCTCATCCGTGTAAGTAGGATTAAAAACAAATACTATATCCGATCCATTTTGTCAGTGTTTTCATGAACCAATGAGACTCACTTTTACTAGCCCACGCGAGAAGAGCATCTCAATGACTTCCTTCAATATTGGCAGGATTCCACTGTGGTGGATCGCTATTCCTCTCTTCAGCAGATCTCGCATCAGCAGGATCTGAGAAACAAGACACCAATGAATCAGACATGTACTGTTTGCAAGTGGATATTAAAGTGGTTGGTGGAGGGGGTTGCTTTCAATATTATACTTTTGTTAAAGAGCTTTAAATGTTATGTTATGTTTAATGTTATGATAACATTGCAAGTATTTATGTATGCGACTATATTTAGCAGCAAAAATAAGTGGGTCATAACTTGTGACCCCTTTTTTAAGGGTAAAAAGATTGTGAACAACTCTTCTATGTGGTCTGAGCCTATACAAATACACTGGATAAGAGAATCTATTAAATATGCAACCTCATGAAAAGAAAAATATTGTCATATCTTCATAGGGTTTGTGTTATGTTTTGACCTGGTTACAGCCTTAAATATGAACAAAAACTTGGAATGGCTTTACTTCCAATATAAAATATATACATACAAATTATAATCACAAGTTATTATGACTGACTGACAGCTGAAAACTTGCAATGTCAGATGTGAGATTATTCTCTCGAATGTCAGAAATGAATGTTGTTACAAGACATTCAATAGCAAAGTTTTATTATCCAACAAGCTGAATGAGATTTCCTGATAAGTTTGTATTTTAGGTGGACATCTGTTAAAGGTGGCTAGCCAAGCTACCTTGTTATAAGCCCTGCTTGTATAATGTTATTTTACTGCCAAAAATCAGTAAAATGCAAATTTCCGTTGCTGAAAGTTACCCTTCTCCTGCCAAAATATGCTGCTCTTGGATTTCCTGTACTTGACCTCGGATTTTCAGAGCAACATCACTGCCAAAAAACTGAATAGGTTATGGGTTTGGGCCAAATTACATTTTTCCTATTTCCCTAAATTCTCATTACTTAAGTAAATTTAGATGAAAGTTAAATATCTTTTTTTAAATAAATCTTAAAGAAAAATTACTGACATGATTGATCTGCTCAGTTTAGAGTGCAAGATAAAAGTCTTACCTTTATCGGTCAGTTTTGATCGACAGAAGTACATTAAAAAAAAGACGTTTAAAACCAAGCCCCCAGGAGCGGAAAGCAAGGCTGGCTCCCTGACTGTTATAGTGGCAAAGCTGGTACTGCAGCCAAAAATACCTAGGTTTCCCAAAAAGCCTATTTGGCATTGGCTGTTTTCGTCTGTTCCTTGAATGCCACACTCATGCAAAAACTATTTGTTATATTATGAAATTTAATCTTAGTGAGTTTGATTTTTTGTAGAAGTCACCTAGAGCCCAGGAAAGCTCGATGTGGTCATGGTGAATTGTGGTGGACACGCACTAAGAACAGAATACACTGATGTGCATGCTTAGAATCAAACAAACAAACGGAAGTCTTCTGTCCTGGCGCCGCAATGGTGGAATGAGCTTCAGAACTGCAGAGTCACTACCGATCTTCTGTAAGAGACTTAAAACCCACCTCTTCAAAATCCATCTTGGTACCTCGGTCACCGATCTTTCTACCTCATAGCACTAATCCCACTAACAATCCTTATTCAATCCTCCCTTACAAATGAAAAATAAATAAATAAATAAATAATGATTCCTTCTTTCTACTCTGTTAGATCAGCTCTAAGAATATTAAGCACTTTGAAGTAAGCAATTATTGACTGCTTGAAGAGTGAATGATAACTTTCGATTATTGCAATTGACTGTTTTGAGGAGCGAATGATAAACTTTCGAGTAATGTTGTGCAAATGCATAGGTGAAGTAACCTTGTTACATGATGCTGCGTTTATTCTAAGAGAATGTTATTTGCTTGCAAAAACTGGCGGATAACCAGTTCAACTGTTGACAAATGTATGAACACTAGCGTTGGCGGCTAAGGGACCGTACACATATTACTGCACAGGTAATATTAATAGTATCTAAGTATCTAAAGCATTTAAGAACAGCTAATAAACTTAATATAAAGGCCTTAATATAAAGATAATTTCAACCACAAACAGGAATAAAAAACAACAACAAAAAACGTATTATTGTATATTATACATTTCGAGTTCAATGTGTAGAATTTGATGTGTTGCAGGCAGATAGGATGTAGTGTAATTGACCAAGGTGTTTACAGTAGATCTGAAAATAAGGAGTAACCATATTACTACAATGTTGGGATCCAAACTACCTGGGGCAACTGTCGGTCTCCGCCTCTGAGGCGACTCAAGCTCTTCTGGAAGAAGGAGTGAATCTCGGCCTTCTCCACGGAGCTGGTCAGGTCCATGGAGGCTAGGGAGCGGGCATTCTCATCACAGCGTGACCGGGAGAACGTGAACGCCACCACGGGAGTCTGCTGCCGCGAGGACAGAAAGTGAAGGAGAGAGAGCCACACTGCGCGGTCCTAGAAGGAGAGGGAAAGAAGTAAGTAGCTACATTTATTTATTTATTTAAAAACTATATTCACATTAAACATGTCAATTGTGGCATAAAAGAAATCATAAATATATTGTAAACTGTAAATATAAAAAAATGTGTACTCTATAAATCAGTCAAATATATTGTATAGTTTGTCTGTGTATAACTACATTTGGTTGGCTGCATGAGAGTCTGTAGGCAAGTCCATGGCAATCTGTTCTAAAAGAATCTATTGCTTATGATGAATGTTAGCCATTTCAGCTAATATCAACAAATCTACTTGTAGTAAAGTTTCCTAAATTACAAAAAATCTAAAATGTAAATGTGGACATGTCCATTCTTTCTATCTATGGTTTACATGTAAGTCTATTTACCTGAGCATTAATTTTTTCAAAATGCTTGGGAGGAGTTGTATTTTCTGGACAAAACATATGAAACGCCCACAATGCCCATACATTACACATACAGCAAATCCAACCTCTAAGACATTAACATTTGTTTTGTTTATTGCGGCCTCTGGGTGAAAAGCTGCCTAGAGAAGCTTTGGAGTAATACCTGACTGGCAGACGTGTTCTGAGACGTGTTCTTTGTGCCAAAAGACTGAGCGTGTTTACTAGTACGTTCTTTTTTCGCATCAATTGCAGCATAATACCTGGAAGAGAAACAAACACACCTCTTTCTTTACAAATGTAAAGTTACAAAGGTAACTGCCTTAGATCAACTTATTAAAAAAAAGTTTCTGACACCCAGAAATGTTGGAGAAAGGTATATATGTTGTACCCATTTGTGAGGAAGTTTCCTTTAGCATCCAGCAATAGGAACATCTCTTTCTGTGTCTTGGTGCTGTTTCCCGTATAGAGATAGTGCTCCAAAGGTACAGGCCTCTTTACTGTGCTGATGACATAAATATGCCTCTTCTTAATACGACTGCAAGTGGGTATAAGGGAAAAGAGAAATATTGAAATGAGGTGCCACAAAAACAATAACAAGAAAAACAAAAACAAAGTGCAAATATGTAAGTAAGTAAAGTTTATTTATATAGCACCTTTCACAGATAAAAATCTGTGCTTCACAATGGAATGAAATACAATAGATAAAAGACACAGAAATACGGGTGGCAGTATGAAGCTGTATCAAGTCAGAAATGCAAGAAGGATACATACAGTACTAGTTGAACGATCACATTTAAAGTGCCACACTAGGCTAATTGACATGGGGTCCATTTGATCACCTACCCGATCCAGTCGCTGAACTCCAGAGCATTTGGTACTGTGGCACTTAGCAGAATGATACTGACATGGTCAGGGAGCATGATTAAAACCTCTTCCCACACCACACCTCGCTAAAAGAGAAAAGACAAAGTGTAGCTATATTTTACTCTAGTTCAGTTCAGTAGAACTGTAGTTACACTCATAACACTTAGTAAATGAACATAGGAAAAAGTGCATCCGGTGACATTCAAGAAAATTCTGTTGCTGACCTCAGCATCGTTGATATAGTGAACCTCGTCAAAAATCACCCACTCCAAGTCTCTGATAACCTCTGAGCCATTGTAAAGCATGGACCTGAGAAAGAATAGCCAGTGAAAAGCTAATTTTACAATGTAATATAATAATCTTACTTGGATTTGTTGAATATGGAGTATATCATTAAATAAATACAAATGACACTGTACAATATACATTTAGCTCCTAATGATAATTGAATGGAAAAAAACTGTCCGTAAGCGCTATAAATACTTGTTTGTGTTCCATAATATACTAACATAACTGCTAAGTACCTCAGAATCTCAGTGGTCATGATAAGACATGAAGCTGCAGGGCTGAGTTGGACATCCCCTGTTAGCAGGCCAACATCACCGAAGGTGTTCTTAAAGTCCCGGAACTTCTGATTGGACAGGGCCTTGATTGGGGAGGTATATATCGTCCTTTCAGTATAAAGGATCAGAAAGGATTTCAGAGCAGTTAGTGATGTGATTGGAAGATGTGTAGAACAAATAGCTTATCAACGGCTATTTTTTCACCATCTTGCATGATAGATATAAGACAATAAAATTTCATTTTATGGATACAAAGTCATTTTGTGTGTGGACTGGACACCAGCCTGCTTGGAGACGTAGAACCATAGAACCATTGAACCATATCCACTTTTTATATTACAATAAAGGTCATTTAGCAGACACTTTTAGCCTAAGTGACAATTACATGTTGCTATTACAGGGAGAAGATAGGGGCTAGGCATCTTGCTCAAGGATGCTTACAGGTAGGCCAACTCTGTGGATGCTCAAGGTCCACATTTCATTGAAATTCAATTAACTGTCAAACACCTGGTCATGTGTTTCTGTGAGAGAGCTATGGCGTATTCTGCCACCACTGTTTTGCCAGCTGATGTGTGCGCTGCTACAAAGACGGAGTCGTGAGACTCCAGTCTCAACACTGCCTGTTTCTGGAACACATCCAGTTCAAACGGCCACTATGACGTAACATAGGAGAGACACAAATTAGTAACATGACATTACAATGAGACAACAGTTTTCTCTCTATATATGTGTCATAACAATAATGGCCATGGTATACTTCAGGCAAACACGATTATGAAAAATTATGAATGTACAAGCTCCACATTTGGCTTTGTGTGCCACTGTGTGAAACCACAACCAAACAGAACTTGAGGGAAAATGTTGTACATCCCCCGATACACCCTCCTATAATTGGATAACAATGTCATGTGTGTTTATTTTTTTTAAAACATTTTTAAGTGTCCTTAGCTATGCTAAAACTTACTTAGCATCGAATTCAACAAGAAGTGAATACATTTTTGTGGTCTCCTCTCCTTAAAATGTTGCAGTGGTTATAACAGCACTTTTAAAGTCTGCATCCTCATGCAGATGTTCTGATTGATCTTGTTCTTATTGGTTGAATGTGGTCCAATCACCTGATTTTATTGACACCTACAGTGTGTAAATCGTGGAGTCTGCAAAACCAGGATGGTCATACTATACTAGTCTCATCTCTACCTGATTCTAAAACACTTTTACTGTTCAAGGGAATTTTAATAAAAGTGTCAAACTGTATTCATCGCTGTATAGCACCTTGAAGGCTGGGTGGGGGACACGTTTATAGAAGTCATCACAGGGTGAGGTGATATCCACGGAGATGGCCCATTTCTTGTTCTCATCTTTGCCCTCTTCTGGTTTGGATGTTGTTTTTTTCCCCTTTTCTGACGAAGAGGGAAGCACAGCCTCCTGAAGATGAGAGGAGACAAGTACATTTTTGGATCCAGCCATGACAAATCATAACTCATATTAACAATAGGGATACATATTGTAATATTTAGTATATTTCTAGAATGCTCAAACATCAGTATATCTCAATATACTCCACACACATTGACATTAATGAGTGTATGGCATGCCACTAGTTATTCTTATTCCTGTGCCCTCAACTTCCAGTCTGTTCACTTAACATCCCAGAGTAGCAAGTACATTTTTTTAGACGCAAACTACTTTTGCTTAGTGGTGAGTTAAAATTATATACATTGGGTGGTGAGATATTTTATTGCCACATTATGACCACCTGGGTGGTGGTCAAATTATATATATTAGCCATCCCCGGAATGTGTTTTCACTACAAGTCGTGACAAACTGCAAAACTGTGAAGTCATAAACAATTACAAAACAATGGCATATAATAATGTGGCTTCAAGTTTGTTCATGTTAGAGGATGCAATAAATAACTGAATTATATCGCTATAGATAGATAGATAGATAGATAGATATATGCTTATTTAGATTTTGTTTTTCTCACTTGGTGTGACAGAAAATTTTAGCTTGAACGGAAACTTGAGTTTATGAATGTAGCTGCCAATTCTTTGCACATAATGACTGCATGAGTATCACCTTAGGTGCACAACCTCCCGTTTCCTAGCCAGTCCCATGATGTTGTCTGTGGCAAAAGTGCAGTCCAGTTTGACAGAAAAGGGTTGTTTTTTGTTTATTTATTTTGTGTATAATGTTTAGCTGTAATGTGTTCTACACACAAGTAGACATTCAAGTTATACTGGAGAGTTATTGTAACGATTGCCATGCACACTCCGTGCACACTCCGTGCCTCTCGTCCTGGCTGCGCACCTGCGGGGGATTAGCCCCACACAGGTGCGCCCTCTTTGTTTGATTATGGACCATATATGTTTGCTCACATGTACGTTGTGGATAGTTAAAACACACTTTATGCATTCACTGCTCTCCTGTCTGCCTGCGTTTTCCTCTGGCTCGCGCTTACAATCGACACCCCACTATACACAGCGTTACAGTTATACGCGAGAGCATCGACTGTAGCTGTGAAGATGTTGTATAGTTGTACAAGAAGCTTATTATAGTTAATAGTACTACCTTTATCCCCAGGTCTTCCAAGCTGTTTGTCCTTGGCAGTTTTGAGGCCACTGCAGTGTCTCCGCTTTTATCCTTCTCATTACTGTCGGGCTGCAAGTCAATGATCTCATCAAAGGTAGACAGGAGAGACAGGAGGTTGACCTCTGCCTTTGCTGTTTTAGCATCTTCAAGAAAAAACAAAAATAATCAGAGGCATTAAGTATTGGACTCCATATAGCCTCAATATGATTGTAATTGTAATAGGATAACTTGCAAAAGACAGTGTGGTAGAGATACCTACTTTTATTACTGAAGTCCATCCCAGCTTGAAGTCCAGGAGGGACTGTGAGCAAATCTGTTATGAAGAATATAGATATAACAATTGAGTATGGAAAGAAGCAACAAAGGTTGCACAGACAGTGGTTAATGTCCAATACATAATTACCATTCTCAAAGTCTATGTCGTCCTCCAGCTCAGATTTCTTCTTGATTTGTTCGAGGCTGAGTTCCTCCATACCTCCTGTAAAGGTGTAACAGTGGGGTGTACGAAAGTATAAAAAGCACAGTTACAGCACAGTTAATAACAATAAAATATCTCATGGTGTTTGTATGGGAGTTCACAATGAAAGAAATATAACTGATACCAGTAGCTAATTTTTTTTAAATTCCACCATGGTGTCAGAAATGTCTATTAGCCCATATATTCTGCCTAGTCTACAATTAAATTGGGTTACAGAAATTGGTATGCTATGCAAGATTTGTATTAGACTGACTCTATATGCTGAGGCTACTGTGAGTGAATCTCATTGACCAGTCAAGCAACACTACAGAGATATTAAACTGTCAAGTTTCTTAAGTACAAGGGCTATTTTCAGAAGTTTTGGCTAGCACTATCTTAAAGCTATAATAATATCAATAATAACAATTACATATACATATACATACATTTAACCTGCATATTGTAGCTTAATTTCCAAAATGAAAAGTGACTGACCAGGCAGAAAGGGGAAGTTGGTGTTGCTTCCCCGCAGGCTCTCTGAGGGAGGCCCTGGTTGGCGTTGTAACGACAAAGAGTTTTTCGCAGACAGGCCTGTGTCCTCTATTAACACCTAGCAGAAATGAGGAGTACCAACACTCAAAACATGTCACAAGAGTATAATATTTATGTGGTATAGTTAACATTCGAAAACATATTTGACAAAATATTATTTAATGTAGACTACATTTTAGGTGTTTTAAATACATATGGAGAAGCTTAAAATACACTTATATCTAAAATTACAACCTGATTTGTACGCTATGTTACGAAGAGACATAGTGAATACGGAGTAGAGTGGCACACCTCTGTAAAGTCCAGCAGCATCCCTGTGGTAGGATCTCGGACTACGGACAGACCAGAGTGAAGACAAGAGGAGGCACAATGGAGCAAAGAGTCCACATGAACATTTCTGCAAGTCACCCTGGGTACAAAATTAAAATGAAACACATATAAACTTCAGGGATCAGTTCACAGCAATCCATAATTAAATGCACTGTGCAATGGGTACACAAATCAGTAACACATTAAGTAAATAAGTATTATGTAGTATAAGTATTAAGTATAAACAAAACACAATTATGAAAAATATTAATCTTTTTAAATAATTATTTGATCTGCAGACAATCAAAGCATTAACCAGTTATATGGAAATGAACATGGGTGTAGGTACTTAAGAAATTTTTGGAAAGCAGCATCTGTGTCATGTAAAGGAAGCCAGGCAGGGTCACACAGAAACTTTTTCTCAACCTCTGTTTCTAGGTTCACGCTGGTAGGCGGTAGGCCATGGGGGAGCTGTGGATAGAATCATTGAAAGATAAATTAGCAACTATACATAAGTAATGGAGGCCAGCGGTACAGTGAGGTGTCAAGCTGTGCAGAGTAAAACCTCACTCCCAGACACCTTAAGAGACTATGCTAGAGCCCATTGTTTTAGCATCCCTTTCTAGTGGGATAATAAACAAAGTTCATAGATCACATTAACCGAATATGGATCAACTATCAATCACGATCAATATATTGATATTAATGGGTTGATATTAAAGGCTGACTTACAATATGCAGTGCTGAACTAGTCAGTGACAGATCTTTGAAGGACAAATGTGAGAATATACTGGAGACATCACTGCAAATGTTAGAAACAGAATGATAAGACCTAGCTATACAGACCGTGCTCTGTGGAGGTAAGGGCTGGTCATGTGGCAGAGGATGTGTTATCAACTCAAACCTGCTGGAGCAGCCCATTTCCAACAGGGAAAGAGGCAGATCTGCGGGGCTCACAGAGGGCAGATCTGTAGAGTGATTGAGACAAGAGACGATGAATAGACTCAATGGACACATTGTCCAGTGTTGGTCCACAACAATCAGCAACTATAGTAAGGACCGCAGTGACAAAGTTACAAGCAGGGCCGACCAAAGATCATAATAAAAATTAGTCATCCACAATCTAGAGGCTGTTGAATTTGGAGCATGGATTGGCAGCAAGCTGGCGAGCATAACGGCCTCATAATTACCCAAGTTACACAAATCTGCAATTACAGGTAATAACAATGAAAAGCTATATCACGTGCCCTTTATTGACTGTATTTTAAAATGTATTCACAAAACCACCTACCGATTCTCTCCATCTCTCTCTTCAGCTGAAAAATGAAAGTAGAAACTTGCTACAGTAACGTACTGTTAGCCTGGTTTAACCAGACCCATTCACTTCGTGAATAAGTGAGAACTGAAAACAGGAGGACTGAGCCAGGATACCTTACAGTAGCATGTCGCCTCGGAAGTTGATAAACGGAAATGGGGTTCATAAAATATTAAATTCAGACTATGAAATTATTAGTTAAAGTTTAAAACATTAAAGCGTATTGAGTCCACGACTTACTACATACAAATAACATTGGTCTAGTAATGGATGTTATAGTTTCGTTTCCTAGAAAGAGGGAAAATATGGGGAAAATTCACATGAAAATATAAACAAACTAACTGTTACGTCATATTCATGCGCCTATGTCTATGGTCGATCACATTCAGTGTAGTAAATTAGCAGGTAATGTTACCGTTATGCCATTTAAACATAAATATTGTACTGTTCGGATAAACGCGATTTAAGTTGATCTGTTTAATACGTTGCCAGGCGTCTTACTATTGTTGGAATATATCTTATATTGTAATGTATGCACATTATCTCTGCAAAGCTATCCAACGTTAGCCAGCAAGCTAGTCAGTAGTACTACAAAAAAAGGCATATGAAATTCTTCCGTTGCAACCGCAACATGGTAAAATACTGATAATACTGTGCATGAATGAAAAGAAAATCTACAGTACTTACAAGCGTGAACTTCATAATGACAACCAAAAGTTATTATTAGGTCTATTATAGACGGACTAGTAGGCATTATATTTAAGAGGGTTATAATCTTAAATAATTTTCTCTATTTCTGTAACGTTAGATCCAAATCAGTTGTTTCAATCATGGTGGTGTTCCCAAGCACCTTGACGGAGGAAGAGGAGTCATTGCAGAAGAAATACGCAAAACTCAAGAAGAAGGTAATGTCGATCTACGTGTTATTATGAAACCTACAAAATATAAAACTGTCCCAAACAGTACCAACATGATTCAGAAAAATTAAGGTCTCATTGTGCTTATCTGTTTTTTCCCCGTCAGAAAAAAGCCCTACTGGCCTTAAAGAAACAGAGCTCTACAGGTCAGACCAACCAGAGTGGCTTGAAACGCAGTAAGTATATTTGCTAAGATGCTAGGAACGTTTTGGGTTTTATTTCTTCAGTCACAAAAACTTCCTGCTTACCTCTATTATAACTTGTGTGGGGTGTGCAGAGGATAATCTCTACCTCTGTTATTTTTGAATCTCCAATTCCTTTCTTACTTGTTTACTTCATACCTTATTCAACTTTAACAGCATTGTTGGACCAGCCTGTGGTTGACACAGCAACAGCTACTGAGCAGGCGAAGATGCTGATCAAGTCAGGGGCTATTAGTGCTATTAAGTCAGAGAACAAGAATTCAGGCTTCAAACGTTCTCGAACACTAGAGATCAAACTAAAGGTGAGTCCTGTTTAATATGCAGTGTCTCAAATTATGTTTGGAATATTATTGTAACATAATTATACATCTGGCTAATTAAATATGGTATAGGCGGTGCCATTACCACAGACATTTCTGAATTGAAGTGCACTCATTGTGATCCCATACAATAGGGAACTGCTCTAAGCATCCAGCCTTAACCATTGCACTTAAAAACGTCATTTACAAATTGTGTTTCTCTGCTCTTTATGCGTTACAGGATCCTGAGAAGGTCCAAGTCCCAGCTTTCTTACCTTTCCAAAGGAGCATTTCCACAGACGAAGAGCAGCCCGATGTAAAGTGGACATTTATGATATGCCAACCTTATTACAGTGTACCTAAAAGTATTAACCATCCTGGGCTTTTTAGTGACTTCATTTAGGACAGCTTTTTTGTTGTTGTTAATATATCATCTATTTTTCCTTTAGTCTGGCAGGAGAGCCCACAGGAAATCCCTGTATGAGAGGTAAGGTAACAATGAATAGTAAAAGTATTTAAGTATTTCAAGTAATGTTGAACTCATAGCTTCCTGTAAGAATCCACACTTTTAAATTTGTGATGAAATGTTCATGCGATCAACAGAAACATGCCCTTATTCACGCTTAATATCAATGTAACAATTCAGAATTGAAGTCAAATTAACTAATTAGACCCTAACTAAACTCTTTCTATATTTTTGGCATCTCTTTATCACAGTTAGAAGTACAGTTTGCGAATGGACTAAGTTACGGGTTTTACTATAGTTCAATATCTCTTCAGAGATTAATTTGAATAAATGTGTCTCTCTGGGTTTAAATAAAAATGATTCCCTGTGTATCTGCAGTTTTGTCAGCTCAGCTGAGCGATCTCGTGATGAGGAGGATGGCGGGGGCATGTCATCCAGCCGTGAAACCGACAGAGAAAGGGAACGCGACCGAGAGATAGACAGAGAGAGAGACAGAGAGAGAGACAGAGAGAGAGACAGAGAGAGAGACAGAGAGAGAGACAGAGAGAGAGACAGGGACCATGAAAGGGAGAGAGACAGGGAGAGAGACCGAGAAAGAGACCGAGAAAGAGACCGAAGTCGAGAAAGAGACAGGAGCAGAGAACGAGATCGGGACAGAGATGCACCATTCAGACGTAAGTTGACACTGTTCTCACCATATCTTTTCACTATAATGAATCTCAGACAGATTAATTCAATGACTTCATGATATCTATTTTTTTAAATTCCTTTCAATGTTTTCATCTTTGAATGTTGTTAATATTCTATTGAGCAACTGGATTGTGTATTGGTATGCGACAATACTGCAGTTACTAATAATGACAAACGAAAGTCTGTTGTTTCCATAAACACTAGCAAGGTGTGAAATGTGTAACTGGATGAATCAATTTAATATCCTTTTTGTACCTCGAAGGGTCAGACTCATACCCGGAGCGGAGAGGCATGCGCAAAGGGAACACAGTGTACGTGTACGGCTCCGGACTTGTAGAAGACAGTCTGCGCTCTGCCTTTTCTCAACATGGCAACATCATCGACCTTTCCATGGACAACCTGCGCAAGTACAAATCCATGCTATGTCATGTGTACCCTGTAGAAAAGCTGTAGCTTCAGCCCCTCATACCCAGCACATCCCACCTAGGGTACAACATAACCTGGGTACCAGCCTGCGGCTTTCCCCTAGCTGCTAACTGTGCAAGCATCTCACTGCCTGTCATCCAGTCTGGTCTCGGCCATTTAACACATCATTACTACATATATTTTGATCCTGCCTCTGGGCAACGGGTTCTGGCCATTACCATATAATATCCAATTGGACATGGTCAATTTCACGTGACCTGGACATGGCAGAACTTCTGCTCATTGAATGATGTCACCAAAACAAAGCAGTGTTCAATAAAAATCCTCAGAGGCAGTTGATTTCACAACGTCAACCACCAGAAATTGTGTTTCAAGTGGACAATTCTGGGGAAAAACATGGATACTTATACTAAATCAATCCTTTGTTTGGATGCTTTTGTGTTACAGCTGTGCATTTATCACCTTTGAGAAGATGGAGTCTGCAGATCAGGCTGTAGCAGAGGTTGGCATCATCTCCAGTCTAACCTTGTTGTGTGTAATCTTATCTGTGTTAAAGGATATGGCAATATCTCTGATCAAAACCTTCTATGTTCTACTCTGTTTTGTTTGTATTTATTGTATTGTATAAGATTTCCAGATTCATATGTAATGTTTTCTTGCAGCTGAATGGAAGCGCTGTAGGGGATGTTCATATCAAAGTCAGCATTGCAAGAAAACAGCCCATGTTGGATGCAGCCACTGGCAAATCTGTCTGGGCCTCCTTGGGTATGTTAATGGCTCCATCCATAAATAATGATTACACTCCATGCTCATTCTCTACAGTCACCTTTTGTACACTTCTCACCTTCCTGCTTCTCTGTTTTTTAGCTGTGCAGAACAGTATGAAAGGCTCCTACAGGGACAAGAGGAACCAAGTTGTGTACAGTGAAGATTTTCTTTGAAAAAGATGTTTTTCCTGTATGGACAGAGTGGACTGTTTTTCGTTTTGTTTTGCTTCCTTTTGTTGTTAACATTCTATTATTGCATTGGTACTCCTGTACAATTGTTTCAAGATAGACACAATCTCTGTTACGTGTACATATTATGCTTTGCATTGTGGAGCGAAGTAAATGGCAATATAATTGTCTAATAATAAATATAGAACCTTGATTTAAAAGCATTATGATGACTTTTTCACTATTTACAGTGTCCATGGTTTTGTGATGCATCCAAATCTGAAATAAGAAGAGACCAATAAAGTTGGGAATTTTATGATTCTAAATGCACCGTTTCAGATTCCCCGCAACGGGGGCATAGAGACATTAGCCTCAATAATTGATAGATTATCTCATCGCTGTACATCTTGCAAAATACTGTAGCTCAAGTTCCAAATTACTGCTAACTATTCTCTTTAAATACAAGCATTCATGGTTAAATAGAATCATAGAGTCGAGGTAGCTCATTTCCACAAAGGGGCAATAGGGCTCATGGGAAATGCTGGGTTTATTCCAGAAAACCACTTGCATACCCTTCTCCAAACTTAAAATGATGTTCCAACTTTTAAGCAAAAACCCCTTAAAACCATTTCTGTCAGGAATGTGGTGGCAAAAATACCACATTTGTCTGACCTAAGGCCTCATTTCAAAATGCCTGTGTGCTTATATCTTTACTGCATTTAACCCTTTCGTGCCATTTGAGACACACTGAGCAACCAAGGCCATGCTGTTCTGGGAACTCCTATCAGGAGTGGGTGTTTTGGGCTAACCAGTGGGTGTTTGAATTATACAGCCTTTCTTGGAGCCAAGGAGTAATAGAGAGGCAGGATGTGTTGTGTGGCACTATATAAGCATGCATGTGTGTTACTGAAGGTTTATTCTATCTCACTGACCAGCACGGTCTTTGACATAGCGGACCCATTTTCAAATGTAATTAAACCCCAGTTAAAGACAGTTTGTTGTGTAAGAGTAATTTATAATATGAAAATTCCACAACAGGTCATGTTCCCCACCCAATTGCCACCATGTGCTTGCATATGAGCCTTGTGAGTCTCATAATCTGTTTCATATACAGTATATTTACTGTATGTCAAGCCACACCAACTTGAATGTTTATTGCTTCACACTGTTTGACAGAGGGCTGTTTCACAAAAGCCGAATTTAGAAATTCAGGATAAGAGAAAAAGCTAGGCTTGACCTAGTGTGATAAGCGCATCCTGGCTTTATCAGTTTCACAAAGGCCAAACCAGGCTCAGGAGGAGCGACCATGTCAAGCCAGGTGTAAGTAATTCAGATAAATGCGCGTCCGCAGCTTTCTTGAAGAGACCACACGGTCGATCACAGATTCACTGATGCTACAATGGATAAGTTGCGTGCGCCATACTTCACACCAAAGGAGCAACATCTTTTAATGGAAGCTTATGAAGAAAATGAACAGTGAAAGTCAATGTTGTAACCATAGGTGTAACTTTCATCTAACAGTTGGGGGGATATATTTGAATGACTTCTTGCTGTGACAAACCAACATTAAGTCTTTGTATCACTAAATGATCATTGACACCTGTTCTAAGTGACAGCCTAGAGGTAAAATATTCAGTTGAAATCCAGGGTGTGTATGTCATCTGATATTTTCTGACACCTAATTGGTTCTACTTTAGGAGCATTTAACACTTGTCGTTATTCAGACGAACTCTGGGAAAAAATGTAGTCTCTATCTATACACAGCACATACATAGACCACCTCATTTTATAGGTGATAAGTGAAACTTTTAGCCTCCTTGGACACGTGCTTACAGCCTAATTATTTTCAACAGGCACCATACAATTATTACTAAGGCCTGAATAATCAGAACAAGACCTATAGCCTGTTCAGACCTATAACGTTATGTTATTAATTTCACTTACATCGGCATATTGATAACATTGAAATTATTCACTGTAATTTGATACTACCGCTGTGTCTCACGATTGGGATGAGGTTCTAATTTCACCAAACTTGTTCTCATTTAAACCATAGTTCTATTTTCGACTCATTGATCACAGAACATTTTTCCAGTAGTCTTCTTGCTCATCTAGGTCTTTAGCAACATTCAGCAACGGCAATGATTCCTCCATTTACACTATTCTTGTTCAGTGTTTGAAGTACACAGAGAAGGTGCAAGATAGGCGTGAAGAAACTTAGATGTTACCCTGGGGTTCTTTTTGATGTCCCAGAATATTATGATGCCTTGCAATTAGAGTGATTTTTGTTGGACGACCTCTCCTGGGGAGAATAACAATGGTATACTGTAGAATGTCTCCCTTTGTACTGCCTGACAGTGGATAGTGGCATGGCATGCATTCACAAACCTGTGTGGTGAAGACCCTCAAGGTGTCACCATAGCTGAGGGTCTACCCTTTCAATCACTTTCGGGTGATGATTGTACTGCAGCTTTTGACCACAAGATCTTCTGCTGGGCACTGTCCATTTAGCACCTGGCGAGGTAGGTGGGATTCAGATCTCCGGATGATGTGGTTCACCCAGTGGGCGCTGCTTGTTGGCTAGGGTTGCCTCCATGCTGAAGGACTTGCTCTTGTATTTCTACGTGCGGCACATGGTCCTCCCATGTGATGCCAAGATACGAGGCATCTGATGTTGAAAGCCTAATGGCTTCATTGGCTGTCAATGCTTCTGAGCCATATAGCAGACTGCAGCTTTGCTTAAATTGTCTGAGGTCTCAAATAACTCAATAGCGCTGGCTACAGAAGAGGCAAGGTTGATGCGAGATTGAATGGCAGTATCAACATCCAAGGCACATTGCATATTGTAATTCCTTAATGTTACAGAAAGTGGCTTGCTGGCTGTAGGCAGTTCCCATCAACACAGAACTGGATTTGCATGTGTAGTGAAGCTACAGACTTGATCGGGGGGTGGGGGGTTGCTCACACCTGTGACTTGTCTTTTCCTTCTGACTTCCTGGTTGTGCAGTGAATCGCGGTAAGTGTGTTTGTATTTAGTTGTAATTCTCGTTTCTATTGATTGCATCTGTGGCTTTTGGCAATACCAGATGAGGGCTGTGTAGTGCTACTGCTCAGCTCTATATGTGCAAGGTTTGTTTAGCCTACTTGTCAACCATGGTTAGAATTGGTTATCTATTTTAAACTTATTACGATGATTTCCTCAGTTTTACCCTCTCTGGTTATGCATACTGTATATGTAGGCTACTATGAGCCGAACAGGTAAACGCATTTAAATAGCATCTATGTTCCAGGTGTGGCCAGCAGTTGTCTGCTGTTTTGCCCATGTTTATTTCTTTTGGTTTCATTTCTTTTGGGCAACGCTTTGAATGGTTGGAGTTTCCTGTTGTTACTGTAAACAGGCTAATGTGCATGTGTCAATGTGGAACTAGTTGCACTCTTCACATGTTTTTACTTGGCAGTGCCAGTTTGCAGTCTATCAGAAAGCATGTTATGATAGTTAGCTGGAGCATAGAGTGACTGTGTGTACCGTGGATCCCCTAGTGGTGAGTAGTTCACTTCACACCCTTCCACAGTGCACCACTGGAATTTACTGGAGTTCAACATTTTATATAAACTATTTTATTTATAACTTTGTCAATAAACGTATTACGCACCACCCTATGTTCCTACTATCCTT
The DNA here is from genome assembly GCA_025447815.1 of Percopsis transmontana. Taxonomy (NCBI): domain Eukaryota; kingdom Metazoa; phylum Chordata; class Actinopteri; order Percopsiformes; family Percopsidae; genus Percopsis; species Percopsis transmontana. The sequence continues at coordinate 29,690 of JAOEHI010049022.1, read as the reverse complement.
CTAGGTCCTCCTGTAATTCAACATTTTTAAATAAAAAATATAGAATTTAATCACATCTGTCTTTATTCCTTTTCTGTCTTTATTTTACCTGGTTCTGGTGAAAGCCAGGCTTTAAATAGGCAGACATGTTATCATTTGAGGGACAAGTTGTCAGAGAGGAATGTGACTGTTTCCAGATTGGACATCACTAGAGCCACTATACATCCCTGCTTTACCATTACATTCACAGAGAATGAGGGTGATTGCTAACCACTGGCACCTTAGGTACACCTTGCTAGTACTAGATTGGACCCCCTTTTGCCTTCAGAACTGCCTTAATTCTTTGTGGCATAGATTCAACAAGGTGCTGGAAACATTCCTCAGATATTTTGGTCCATACAAGCAGTTGCTGCAGATTTGTCAGCTGCACATCCATGATGCAAATTTCCTGTTCCACCACATCCCAAAGGTGCTCTGTTGGATTGACATCTGGTGATGGGAGGCCATTTGAGTACAGTGAACTGACTGTCATGTTCAAGAAATAAGTTTGAGTTGATGTGAGCTTTGTGACATTGCGCGTTATCCTGTTAGAAGCAATTAGGAGATGGGTACACTGGGGTCATAAAGGGATGGACATGGTCAGCAACAATGCTCCCAGGTAGGCTGTAGTGTTGAAATAATGCTCAATTGGTACAAAGGGGCCCATAGTTTGCCAAGAAAATATCCCGCACACCATTACACCACCACCTCCAGCCTGAACTGTTGATACAAGGCAGGATGGATCCATGCTGTCATGTTGTTTACGTCCAGATGCGCCCATGCTTGTGCTGGGTAACTTCAATCACTGTTAATTGAAAAAAAAAAAAAGAATTTCCACCAATATGTCACCTGCTCAACCAGGCATAACAAGATTCTTGACGTGTGTTAGATGTGTTATGGTTCTGTCAAAGGAGCATTCAAGTCCCTCCCCCTTCCCCCACTGGGTGGGGCTGATCACAATTGTGTGCAGCTCATACCAGTATATTGTTCTGCCCTCAGGAGGGGTAATATCATCAAGACAAATCAGCACCTGGACTGAGGATTCTACCCTGAGTTTACAGGGATGCTTTGACTGCACAGACTGGGACATGTTTAAGGAATCTTGCAGTGACATTGATGAGCTGACTGATGTCATATGTGACCTTTTGTCAAGACAGTGTGATTCCAAAAAAGACTGTGAAAGTATTTCCTAACAGCAAGCCATGGGTGTCAACATCTCTGGAAACCCTGTTAAATTTAAAAAGAATGGCTTTACGAGAGGGCAACCTGACCGAGTTAAATATGCTTAAAAAAGAGATTAGGAGCGAAATAGGCCGTGCGAAACAGAATTTCAAGGAGAAGCTGGAAAGAGAACTTGCCAGCAATAGGCTGGGGTCTGCCTGGAATGGTTTAAAAACTATTATAGATGCAGAAAGCAAAGGCAAAAATAAGGTGTCTCTTGATGGTTTTAATTCTGACAATCAACTAGCACAGGAGTTTAATACGTTTTATCTCAGGTTTGAGTGCCTTGATTTTAATAGTGAAATTGTAAATTTGAAAAATTCACTATCCAGTTCGGGATCTATTCCCTTTGATGTTGTCTCTGTGGCCAAATCTTTTAAACACTCTAAAGTTAGGAAAAGCCCCCATCTTTTACCATATCTTCCAGCTGTCACTTAACCTGCAGAGGGTGCCAAAGAGTTGGAAGCAGTCGATAGTCATCCCGGTGGCCAAAATAACTATCCCAAAGTTCTTAATAATTTCAGACCTGTGGCCCTGACTTCTCTTGTAATGAAGTCTTTCGAAAAACTGATTACCAAGACTGCACATTTACTTGACCCTCTTCAGTTTGCATATTAGAGCTGACCGGGGAGTAGAAGATGCCACTGCAACCTTAATAAATCTTAAATCTTAAATCTTAAAACATCTTGAAGGAAACAAAAATCATGCTAAGCTGCTATTTGTTGACTTTTCGTCAGCTTTTAACACAATCCAGCCCCACATTTTAATTGATAAACGTATTAATAATGTTAGCTTAGATTTTAGCATCGCAGGCTGGATTCTTGACTTTTTAACATCCAGAACTCAGAGAGTGAGGGTTAATGGATGCACGTCGGGGGAATTGATATCATCCACTGGGTTTCCACAGGGTTGTGTCCTTTCCCCTCTCCTCTATATTCTTTATACGTGAACAGGTCGATTTTATGTCCATCTGTAAGGAGTAACAGGTACAATTATTCCTTTATACCTGCAGCCATTTCTTTATTGAATAGGGATCAGGGGAGGAGTCTTCTTTGATCTCTTGGCTTCCTCATTTTGTTCTTTCTTTTATCCGTGGTTGGTTATATATTCAAATCAACATTCAAATGTGTTGAGGATGCCACAAGCTTTGATGAAAGGGGTGGGTGATGTAACATAATGGATGCTGATGTTGACGATTGTCATTGTTTATTATATTGTGCCAACTTTGTTGGCTGATATGTACTGATATTTCCTACCCTATGTAGGTTATAGATGTTTTGGTAAACTCTATCCTCTCAGTAAGAAAGTGCCAAAGGAATTTACAAACGGTCCCACAGAACTGGCACGCGTGTCTCTGCAAAAGACTGTTTCTCCTCAAAGAGTCTAAAAGACAATTAAATAGGTAAAATGTTTTAAGAGAAACTAAATTTATAATGAACCATATCTGTAACACACACACACACACAATTTAGTTAGGAAGAACACCACTGTCAATGATAAGTAACAACCATGTTTTCTAATGTGTAAGTATTTATATATGCATGATTTAAGTCACATGTCACTGTGCTTGTGTGTTACATGACTCACAAATGTATTATAAATAATGTTGCATTTGAATGTTGCGTTTTGATGTAACAGTGATTTGGCTTTGATAGATAAGGAATGCAGTTTAATTCGAGGTATATGACACAGAAGAGTGCGTTCCACCATGCTGACCAAAGACATTTGTTCCCATGTGTAATGTGGGCCTGTGCAGCCTTTTGAGACTGTAATGTAATTAAGTGCTATATAAATAAGCTTGACTTGTTTAACCTTCTCCGACTTGTTTTTCCTTCACCTATGTCATTGCTGGGATTGTCAACTTGACTTTGGTGTCTACCTTAACTTAAGCTGGCCAAAATTCTGTGAGCTGTCATCAGGTAAATCACTTCTGCCGTCATTCCTTTTTTTTTTAAAGAAAGGGAGTGTGCATTTTATTATCAGACACTGTATAACAGGTTTTTATGTGATGCACACAGAGTCTCCCTCACGTATGAAATGTGCTATACAAACAAAGCCCCCTGCCTTGTTGTAACCTAAGGATAAAACCCTAAGCCTCAGAGCAAAACTGGAGGCAGATTGCAGCAATAGACGCTGGAAGCGTTAATGAAGAGTGCACAGGTGGTACAAGGATACTGACAGTCACCAATGAAAAACACTACAGGTAAGCAACGGTCACACTTAAATAATCAGTCAATTGACCACAGGTGTGAGCTTTGTGACACCGCACAGTCATTGGTTGGCTTTTGAGTATCTACGTATTTAAAGACAGGTCTACGTAGCTTTCACATCAATGTTAATGATAACAATCTATCCAATTAATGCCTATTTCAGCCATTGTTTTTTTCTCTCAGTACTGTTCACCCTCTGACTATACTCTGAGGCGTCAACATTCAAATTGTTGTTTAGGATGTGATACTACCTACCCAAGTCATTTTCAATGAAACCACTTCTCCTGCAGGGCATGTTGCTGCTATGTTAGCATCTGCCTGCTTACAGGGGAAAAAACTGAATCCATACTTCAAACATGTCAACAATCACTTGGTAATATTTCTCTTCCTTCCAGGATTATTCAATGATGATAATCACAGGTTTACAACATAACGTCACGTCTGGCATGCAACTGTCGGGGGAACTCAGCCAATCTCGAAAGACAATCTCGATCAGGTTCTCCATCGGCCTCCCAAGGCAAAGGTTTTGTTGCATGCTGAACAGTAAGATAAGAGACTAAGTTAACAAGGTAGAGACGGACAGTACAGGCGTTGTAGCAAGACGCTAATGAATCTAAACGAAAACACTTGATAAGACCATCGCTAACGAAGCTGTGACATGCAGCTGCTATCGCGCTTATACCCCCACGTCATTCCAAGTGTATTTCCTGCCCTTAACTGCAAAAAGAACACAAACCAAAAATGTCTGTTCTGGTACACTGAAAATGCATTTTGTAAATTAACTTTAATATCCCCAGCGACTAATTACAAAATATAATTTGGTACCACAAGCACACTACAGCAGTTTATCGTTATGCAGATCAGATCTGTTTTCGCCCGCCAAGACATACCTCCAGCTTTCTGTATGGGAAAAGAAAAGAAAAAAAGCATTACAAGGTGATGTTGAACAATAGCCCAATAACTCCAGTTCGTTAGCTGTTCTAAAAACAATGTGTGTATGTGTGTGTGTGTGTGTGTGTGTGTGTGCGGGGGGGGGGGCGGTCTTGATGTTTCATAGAGCTATAAGCTATACAATTGAAGATGTAACACTTTTATTTAACTGCCCTGCTCTCATTCTTCCCAGAGTGAGTCTGAAAGGCCCCTGTGTGTGTTGCCAGTGGCACCATAACAAAGATATCAGAACAGTGTGGATCGCTCAAGGCCCTCCAACCCAAAATCCAATCAAACTATATGGGTGTCAATGGGCAATCAAAAATGGCTATATCTTACCAGCCCCCCTGGTTGTGAAATGTAATCGTCGGTCATCTGGCATTTCGTAGCAAACTGCCTATCTTGTCTTTGCAACCTATGGATGAGGGACCGTCACCTCCCACCTTCTGGAAACACCAATCTCAGCTCCTCTTGAAAACAACAGCGTTCCTGGTGTGGAGACAGTTTCAGTAATGCCACATGCTGTCAGAGACAACCACAGTATTATATTTTACTGTCAGGGTTGTGTGTAGTTGACCCAGGCGCAGACACAGGCAGGCAGGAGTGGTGTTCAAAAAAGGGTTTAATAAAAGGAAACCAACACAAAGACACAGGTGCTCCCAGGCTGAAAACTTGACGTAAACAAGATCACGACAACAAACCAGCACAGAGACAGGGGAGAACACAGACTAAATACACTAGGGATGATTGGGGAACGGGAAACAGGTGAGGGCGGTGATTGGGAAACAAGGAGACAAGTGAGGGCGGTGATTGGGGAACCAGGAAGGGCCATACAACGGAAGCAGGGCGGAGCAAGGGAGGGGCAGGGCGGAGCAAGGGAGGGGCAGGGCGGAGCAAGGGAGGGGCAGGGCGGAGCAAGGGAGGGGCCGGGAAGAACACAGGGAAACAAGGTAGACACACTAGGAAAACATGGAATAGATAATGGGGAAAACAAGAGACAAGACAAAAACAAGCAGGGACCAGGCAGGGTCGTGACATTTACCCATTCTATTAAATAGCAATCTTAAAACCAAATTGTCTGACATTGTTATGGACGTTCATAATAAACATAGGTTAGGCAATGCATCATCTCATCATTTATGCTTGAGTCATTGTGTCAAATTATACAATGTTAGTTGGAACAAAATTGAGGGTGGCTTTAATCAAATCCATGTATGGCACTAAACTGATCTATCGTGCCTGAATCGCTATTGTGGTGGATAGCAAGCTTCTGCCTTTTGAATAAAGCAGCGAAAGAATTGGTTGTTACATGGTGAGCTCTGTTGCAAACACTTCTGCCTGGCATATATATGTAGTAGAGTAGTGACCCCTAACCCGCAGGTCCCCCGGTTGACCTGTCAGGCGTGTTCAGGTAAGCTTACCAAGTAGTTACCAAACCAAAATAGTGGCACAACTGGACGGATGGTTGCTCCATCGTTTAAATTCCACGAACGGTTAGCCAGAGGCTCATTGATATGACGCTCCAGGCTTCTTTCCTCCCCTTCATCCTCTACCGAGTCATGACGACCATTCATAATTTAACTCAAATGTTATTTGTGGAAATATGTTAATCTTTGCGATGCGAATTTTGTTACAATCTAAGATAACAATTGATTAATGCAATTAACGGTTATTAGAACGCCTGTAAAGCGGTGTGATACACGTATAGTTAAAAGTCCCAGTGCTGTTATGCTCTATATCAGCACTCATATTACAACTTCATTATTCTTTGTGTGTGTTATTCTGTGTTTATGCATTCTGTAATGCAGTTTAGAATGTACTTATACATAAAAAGTACTGTATAAATAAATGTTTCCCTAGCTGTCATATCCACTATGCAGCCTCTCCTGTGTGTTCGATCGCTAAACAGAGTGGTACCTGAGCTCCACAGCAGGATGAACTGCATCACTACTGGATCCATCTGGCTGTCTTTGTAGAAGTCCACTAGATGAACGCGGCGTTGTGAGCGTGCTCAGTCTGTCCCTCAGGCTTCTGTCTTGTCATGTGGGACATGTCAGCTCTCGTCTGCTGCTGTTATGTGTTCACACCTCACCATTCACATCTCCCATCAGCCTCTTATGGTTTCACCGTCAGGCCGGTCCCACCAGACAGCCCCAGCCACAGTGTGTTCCTGTTGCTTCGTGGTGCCTCCACAATCTACACTCTGGACACGCAACACCAGACACACAACTCACTCTCTTGCGTACACAGTACATAATGGTACACCAGTTAAGCAGTCTCTACCCAGTTCACCATTCTCTACGCAATACACCAGTTAACTACCCAGTCTCTACCCAGTTCACTCTAACCAGTGTATAACCAGTACACCACTTAGTCTCGCACTAATGCACCATTTAACAGTTTGCAACCAGTACATCATATAACCAGTACAGCTAACCCTTATACCCAGTCATTGGTTTATGTGTCATCACTTGTTGCTCCTGTTTGAGTTCCAGTCTATATGGTGATGAGTGCTCCAACCGCCCAGTTGTGATGTGTTATTATCAAACACACCCTCATGTTCCACGTTGCCTGTCTCTCTATCAATCCGGGACTGATCAAGCTGCCTTGTTCAAGCACACGTAATGTCTAATGTCTAAATGGAACTATTGTGTGCAGTTCCATGTTTTAGTTCTGTTTCCCTGTCTGTGCTTTCCCTGTGTTCCATGTGGCTTTCCGTTCCTGGTTTTCTGTCTCCCTAGTTGTCTTGTGTGTTGATTTGATTATTGTTTTCACCTGTGTCGTGTCTCCCCATGTGTATTTAAACCTTGTGTTTCTGGTTTGTTTTTTGCTAGATTATTTCATATCCTATCTTGTTTTCTAGTATCCCGTATCTGTTAGTAGTTCTTGTTCTCGAACTTGTTTGCTTGTTCTTTAACTACAAATCCTGCCCGCTCCCTTTGTACCTTTGCCTTTGTGGAATACCCTGTTGCTAAACCCTGCCTGTACCTCGACCATAACCCTGCCTGCTCCTTTGTATCTTTGTCTACATTCCCCTATTGCCGAACACTGCCTGTACCACGACTACAACTTGCCCAGTATATACCCTTATTACCTACATCTCAGTCTCCGTGCCTCCCTGCGTTTGGATTCCCTAGATCAGATTGTAACAGCACTAGTGAGACACTCACTCACTGCTGTTTATATAATTATGACACATAGGCAAAGCAACATGCGTAGGCAATCAGTAGTTAGGTCACACATAAGAATCACGTAAATAGTTCTCAATCTGACTAAACAGTTGTGGTCAAAACCACATTTGGAGATCTAACTACAAACTTCAAACATGCAGGACTCTAAAGCGCATCTCTTTTCAGGAAAAAGAAATAAATTGCCACTACCACTTCAACTAACCCAATGAACCTTTTTTAAATAAAAACAGTGATTATGGTTTGTGTTCTTAATTTCCTCTGAGTCCTCCAAATAAAGGACATGCTCTATTTACTAACACCATAAATACTCATGAAAAAATAAATCAATTTATAAACCATTGCATTCCACTATTTCAAGTGTTTAAAAAATAAAATTCTGGACTACGTGGACTAAAGTCACTTGCTTCCCCAGATTAAATTGATGTTTTCTTTCATGTTGGAAGAGATTAGATTGACAGTTTGTTAATCAAGAGTATATATGATGTATCAATTAGCTGAAAAACAGTGAAATGATTTAAAAATAAGCTTTATGTATAGAGCACACTTAAAAACATAGTATACAACGTGCTTTGACAAAACTAAGCAAAGCAGACCCTTGCAAGCAAGTGGATGTGTCAAGCAGATAGTGTCATGTCTGAAATTATGCTATGTTAGACCTTTTGAACACTTTGAGCTGACTCTTTGTGGCGGCTATGCAATGCCTCACTCAGCTGTCAGTCAGCTGAGTGTATTTATGTTATCATAATTTCATATGTTCATACATGCTTACCATCATGTTATTGCTGTTAAAAATCTGCTGCTGGCCTATACGGGGGAATAAAGCTGCTGTTTCGATACATCCATAATTACCAGTATGATTAGTAGAAGCCCCCCAAACTAGCCATTCCGTCAATAAAATTGTATAGATAGATAAATTGTTAATAGTATACTTCTAAATGTCCTAGTAAATTATTTTTGTACCATAAGACGATAGTATTCTGACGTAACGTTATGCAAGAACTATCATACATCCACAATTTCTAGTCTATTTGTTGTGAGTGTGTGTCTTATATACATGCATAGACATGTAGAGTAATTTCTGAGCTTGAGCTTATACAGTCATAGTTGCCATGGTTACAGGGTTGGGCCTGCACCATTTAAACACACCACACCTCTTCCTTCTGTTGGCTAACAGGTGTGGTTGAGCAAGAGAGAGAGAGACTGATTGGATATATTTCACCCCAGCGTCAAAAGTTAGTCATAAACATATAAAAGTTAGTGTTTTGAAAGCTGTTGCTTTGTTTTGTCATTAGTCTGGTCTTGTAGGCTAAAGACCAGCTAAAATTTGGGAAAATTAACATAGCTGCTCATACTTGAAGGTAATACAGCTTCCTCTCCATAGTTAATATTTTATCTCATATCTGCTGTGTGTTTTTTTATCAGCTGCTCAGTGTGTGACTTTCACATTGCTCAAATAAATCAACTGTCTCATAGATCCAAATCTTTGCAAGTGTGCAGTAAATCTTGCCTCATGGTAATGTAATATAATTAATAATTGACTGTGTAAAACTGTGTATCACAGAGTAATGCTTAAATAAACTTACATTTTCCAATTCCAATAGTTTGATGTATTTATGTATTTAATACACAGATCATTTGTGATCCTCAAAAACATTGGTGCCAACAGCATCAATGAGATGGCGATCAGAGAGCAAGACTCATCCAGGTTGGAGTTCAGTTCTTGTTATATAATACTGTATTGTATTCAGCAAAACTACTGTATATATTAATATGGCTATTGTAAATATATTACTACTAGACTGGTTATGCCAGTTCACCTCATCTTTGCCAAGTCTGATATGACTAAGGACAATTCCCTTGTCATACCATTTATTTATAATAGGTGTCGCCATTAAAACTAGTAATGAAATCATTGTTCAGTTTGAGCACCCCTCTTGCTACAGAACGGGATCTAGAGGTGTTGTAACATAATCGAGGAGTGTAGCTTAAAAAGACTTGTGTATCTGTGTGTGTGTATGTTCAATTATATAGGTGTTATATGTGATAAACATGTAGTCCAATGGAAATGCATACTGTCATAAACATAAGCTGTGTCTACACTTAATTCGACTTGTGCTAGCACAATATGAAGATGTAATTCACTCATACATGTGTCCAGACATGACTTTACTTAATGGTAAAGTCTATACAAACTTGTTATCATATATGAGTTATATGTCTATATTATATAGGATGTAGTCCTATATAATATAGACATAAAACATTTCCTGTTCCCTACTTGTTTGTCCCACCCGCTTTGTCTTCAGGGTCATCCAAATTCTCCCACCAATGTCATCTTCTATTTTAAAATGTATTAAAGAATTAGCAAAGAGCATAAATAGTTGTTTTTTCAGTTTGCGAGGTTATGCAGGTTATGCTCGTCATGTAGTGCCCTCTATGCACCTTCACTGTCCTGATTGGGGCACAGTGACATCCCCGATCCCGTTTTGAATCGGACAGATCTAATGACATTCTGATCAGTATACCTTTTGAGCATGTAGACCTAATCCTAACCCTAACCCTTGTGTATACTTGTGTAGACCTGTGTATATTAAACTGATTGATTCTCACATCAAAAGTCACATCCAAGTGTCAAGTGTAGACATAGTAGACATATAAATGTATTAACACTGTTTCATTTAAATCTGCCACATGTAGGTCACTACCTGCTGAGGAAGAGAAGATTGCTGAAGATGAAAACAATACTACTATTACTAATTGTACTGCCAGAACTACTAATGTGCCTACTACTAGTGCGTCTGAAAACAATTCAGGTACTTACGTTTTCTCCCAGCAGATTCAAGATTCAATTATTATTTGTCACACACAGCAGCAATGAATGGTGGTGAAATGCTTATTCATAGTGCACACTTGACTCTGACTTGACACCTTGGGTCGAAGTTGTCGTAAGAAAGACACGATGACACGAGGGTTGTTGGGATTCCGCACCATCTCAGGTTTATTAACAACCCAAAAATATCCAACAACTGATTCTATCTTCTTTCACACATGAAATAGACAGGTCCCAAAAGCATCACTCGAGAAGTGTGGGTGTGCAGCATGCTCTCTAGACACACCGAAATACGACAAAACTGTAGTAACATTTAGGACACTACCTCGGAGTGTCATAAATATACATTTTTACTACATTCTGACTGTTACAAGACACAATACAATCAACACAGTATAATGACTCATAATGACAGTTGTTTAAAATTAAAAAGTGACATGAGAGTAGTAGATACTGTATGGTGTGGTCTCTCATATTTCAAGTTATATACAAGATAACTTAAAAGAAACAAGAACCTCAAAACTCATTAAGACCTTTACTAAAAAAAAAAGTATACACATTATTAATGCATTCAACATCAAATTTTATTATTTGATTGTTCTCCAAGTCATGTGCGATTGGTTAAAGGTTTTCGTCTAATTTCAAGGGCAAAAATTAGGACTTCTCAGAGGGCCTGTGAATAAAAAATTTGAACACGTCACTTTTATCATCTAATTAATCTTTTTCAAAAAATGGAAGAGGACACACATAACTTCTTTGTAGGAAACTCTTCCAAGATCAATTAGCCTTATGAGACAATACTGATCTTACAAGCATCATATTGACCTCAGCAAGGATTACCTGTGTTCGAAAATCACAACAATGTCTGATTGGTTGAATGTGGTCCATTCGCCTTCTAATTTGAGACATACAAGTTTCCAGACAGACCAGCAGAACAAAATTGTATTTTGAGCTTGAAAAATCCGGAAGGTAATACAAGATAATCTTCAACGCTAACAGTCTCTTGTTCATTCTGTCTACAGTACATTTCTTTCCCTCAGGTGAAGAGGACACACCAGTGGTCTCAAGGAACACAACCCCTACAAGTGAAAGTCCAGGTAAAAAAACTGAAATAAAATCTTCAGTTCAATGCTGCTTCAGTAGATATAATTGTGTGTTGTCAAACATTCATGTCTGTCTCTGCAGGCAACATAGAAGACACATTGGAATCCCTTCAAGGTAAAATCAGCTTTGTCATGCATTGTTTTTATTTTTTCCCGTTTATTCTTGTTTCTGTCATCTTTTCTTTTTTTGTCCACAGGAGCTGCAGAGGTGCTACATATCTCAGATTATAACTCCTCCAACCCAACTACATCTATAGCAGGTAAACAGAAGTCCTATGGTTACCTACAGTATATAATATTTTCCTAATCATTTTAACAGTGGAGACTTGCTCAATTGAACTTCACAGTATATAAAATGTCACCTAGACTCCATTGTGAACAAAGAATAAAAAACAACCAGAACATTATATGTAAGCTTCAGTCTATTTATTCCAGCAGCATGTGTAGTGGAATGCGTCTACAGAAGGGCCGTCGAAGCCGAAAGGGCTGACAAGGGCTGACTGAAGCATACGTATAATTGAGTGCTCGTTTCTTTTTAAATTTATCTTTCTAATTGTTACTATATACTATATTTTCACTGTCCTGTAGAAATGTGAATAGATCATATCAATTATTAAGTTTTATTGGATAGAGTGGAGATGCTTAACTCACATTTGGCCCTCTTCAAAACGTTTATTTTTCTTGCCCTTCCGCATGAAAGCTTGATAAATATATCTAATGTGGTAAAATGTTAAATCTGAAACTCATCCCTTTTGTCATAGTTTCCTAATTTAAAAAAAATCTATTTAAAGAGCATATGTAATTGTTTTACTTGTAAAAAAAAAAGTACAATAAAGGATCTTTCAGTGGAACATTGTGTACCAGTACTAGTACTAGTACCTCTTACTGACCTCAGTTTTTTACTGCCAGACGTCTTTTGAATTAGATTTGTCTTACTGTAGCCCCACCAAACAGCTTACCATTGTTGGGGTCACGACCATGGAAGAAGAAGGTTCTGCTTGCTCCAGCCCTCAGCCTATCATTAGGTATTACAGATCAATTTATATAGTATCTGTTTATATATCATATGGCAAAATATTGAGCCAGTGAGCATTGTCCTTAGCCTTACATTTTCTTCATCTCACTACTTGGAGAAAATATCTAAGTAAACTTGCAAATTACCAAGTAAGGTATTATTCTCAAACATATATTTCACAAACACATATTTCTTTATATTTCATATAAAGAAATGCAGCTATTTATTAATGATAATGCAGCCCATTGTCAACCATGAATAGTTCCTTTACATCAAACATCAGTGGTTAGTCCACTATAGAGAATGGGCAGAATATACAGTACATGGCCCCCAATGGGGGTTTGGGTTAGGTTGGGTTTAAAGTGACCAATTATCACTTAGTATGCCACCTAGCCCTAAGTCTAAGTGGTATATTGTCATTTAAACTGGAAACTTCAAGATTGTATCTTTAAATAGTGCTTCAACACAAAATGAAACTCACAAATGTCTGTCTACAGGACACAGTGACTCTACGATGTCTGATGACTTCCCTTCAGCTTTCCTTTCCCCCTCCACTGATGAGGATGATACAGGATTGGACTTTGACCTTGATGCCATTGAAACACCATCAGACAGTGAATCACTGCCATTTCCTGTATATGACCTGAACATAGAAGGTGAGGATGGATAATGAATGCTTCCATCATGCTCTTAATATTGTTCCAATTTACAAAATGACACAAGACCATATAGATTATATAGTCATTTATCATATGTCAAAGGTGATCAGGCAAGGAAAAATAATAATAATAAAAAATGGGAAAAGGGACCACAAAGGAAGTAGTCCAACCCTTCGAGAACTGATAGGATACAATAAAGGTGTCGCGTGGTCAACAACATTAGAACAAAAACGAATAATTTTAATATATACTGTATAAAGCCAGAGAACTGCAGAAACTTTTTCTAAGGTTTTGCAGCAAAACACAATGCCAAACGATGCATGTATCCTTTTGTTCTCACTAATGACCCATCAAGCTGTCACGATGCGATGGAGGCGAGTGCACGTGCAGGAAAAGGCAGGCAACAACGTGGCGGAAAACGCACAGCGTGCGTATTTAATGTTCTCACAACGTATTCAAAATATGCAAGCGTAGCAACGTCCTTTCACAAAACAGCGATAAGGCAACAGCGTTACATAGCGTGGTGCAGAAACAATTACTGACAACTCCTCATCACCCACTCCCTGGCTATATAGGCCAGGATAGTGTGGTGATGAGGAGATGCGTAACAGGTGCGTGTAATGTGCGTGTGTGTGAATGAATGGGCGGCCGCAGGGCGGTGGTTAATACGCAGGCGAGCTAGAGCGGGAGGGGCGGGGCACTCCCGTTGTTACACAAGCCTCCGTCATTACGATGTCAGGGGTTTGCGGGGGTTCGGGTATTTTGAGGAAACGGGTGAAAAATATCCTACTGTGCAAATTGCAGGTACGGGTTGGGGCGGACAATGGTTATATTGTATACAATCGATTTTATTGTATAAAACAGTAACAATGTAACGATCTGGGTGGCGAGAGCAAGTGCGAGGAAACCACACGCAGGCCGTGGAGCGGTAAAGGCATACAGCGTAGTTTTAATAAAGATGGACAAACGTGCAGTGGCATGAAAACCAAACAATGACCAACATCACTGACAGCTGTTGGGGAAACTAAATAGTGTGCAAAACAAAACACAAACGAGGTACACCTGTGGGGCTAATCATCTCCAGGTGTACCATGGAAAAGGGAGGCACGGAGCACGCACGGGCCTGTGCGCGCTGATCGTGACAAACAATAAAAACTAGACTTATAAACAGTATATATATATACACATATACAAGAAGTCTTCAGGACAAAACAAAGTGAAATAACATGAAACTTTATATACAAACATAACGAGGTGCAAGTGTCATTTCGCTGGGAAATGCGACGCAGCTGTTAAGCATACATGTCAGTGCTTGAAATAAGGAGAGAGGCTGCCATGCGCTCCGAGGCACATGTTTGTGGAGCTGTCTCTTTAACGACGTGCTGATGTAAAGGGTGCAACGTTATCTGTGTTGAGCAACATGGTACCTAATCCAGAGACATTATAGAAGAGACAGACCACTTAAAGAACCACTTATCACTGCACAAATCCCGCCCCTCCCCCCAAAGGGCCAATCATCTGCTTTATATCAGCCAAACCAGGAAACCTATTAAGCCAATTGTTTGGTTGCACTGACCTTGCCCATGAATAACAGAAGTACAACCTGTTGAGGAAAAAAAGCTTTTTAAACCTTATTTTTGGGCAAGGTCACCAAACCTGTGTGTTTTTTAACTGATTTTTTAAACAGATTATATACATGATGGTTTTATGTCCTAGTGACCCCTGAAAGTGCAGTTATGGAGAAGATTTTGGTATCGGAAGCGCTCTGGTTTCCATTTAGTATAGTCCGAGTAGTATTGACCAATCACATTTGAGCGGGATTTGGATGCATGCAGGATGCAACAGTCCATGTGGAGAACAAAAGAGGCAGAACACATTGGCTGAAATGCAATCTAAACAAATAAACAGATATCTGCATATGAATGGAAAATAATCGTTGTAGACATCATCTCTCAACTCCAACTCCATTCTCTCGTTTCAAGTTGATAATTGGACTGTAAACAATGACCAGTGCAAGGAAGAGGAAGTCTTGTCCCGGGTATCTGTTATCCGTTATTCGGATATGCGCTGGCTACCAGTGTTGGGGTCGTTACGTTGAAAAAAAGTAATATATTACACATTACTTTTTTAAAAGTAATGCGTAACTTAATTACTCCCTGTAGAAAGTAATTTGTTACACTACTCGCTACATTACTTTTGTGTTATTCCGCAAAATGGCCTGAGATGCATTGCCATGTAATTGCCAGTTAACAATTTAATGTTAAACCTTACATATGCCCACATATCAGCACTAATCCCTATCCTAATAAGCAGGACATACACAAGATCTTTCTTTTATGCTCTTTAATAAAATAATACCACAAAGCCAACAGCAAAGTTGGTAAAAACCACATACATAATTGTTTGATTAGTAACTGTAATGTTATTAATATATTTAGGATCAGTAATGTGTTACATTACTGCATTGCAGACAAATGTAATGTGGTTACAGTAATGCCTTACCCCAACAACTCAGGAGTAGACAGCAGTCTCCCATGCTTTCGGGTTCCTGAACAATTTACCTGCCACGCTTCTTCTACAATATATACATTTTTAATATGTAACAACATACCCTGCATTGTATAAATATGTCTTCCAGAAGAGCTGCGTCGCCTTGGTGTGGCTTCTTGTCGGCCCAAGGCCCATGGTTTGAGTCCAGGACCTCATTCTGGTTCTCAGGTAGAGTCAGCAGGGGCGGACCAGGCTGGACTAGGTTTTCTGGAGCGGGAGGACTCGGTGGACAGCCATGGCACCAGGTGGCGCTGTGTCTCTGTTGGAGACCCCCCTCAGGAGAGCAGGGTTAATATGAGTGTCCTGGAGCCCTACCTCAGAGTGCTGTCCCATGGAGGTGAAACCATGGATCCAGTATACAAAAGCATTTTTTACTAGCTACATACAAAAATCAAGATATGATATGATATCAAGATATAGTTTTGATGAAGATGTAGCCTACAGTTGCCTGGGTCCTACTGTTACCTAGCTACGGAAAATGGTGGAATGATATTTGATATTCTTTATGTCATATAATAACATGATTAATACAGGTTTCACTCAATAAGTTTGTTTGGCCAAATCTAACTGTTGCATTGCTAAATAAATGCCTTATCTTGCATCTTCAAGGTTACTATGGTGATGGTATGAATGACATCATCGTGTTCTCTTCCTGTTATTTGCCTGAGAACAACCTGAAGGATTACCAGTATATAATGGATAACCTATTTAGGTAAGACACAAACACACACATACTTTATACTCTATATGCTGAATATATTTTATGTAAGGTTTTATGTTATACTCATTTAATTTTTAACATTTCTTCCATAGTTTATCCTAGAAATACAAACTATGGCTTGTTGGTAGACGTGATTGTGCCAAACTTGTGTAATTGTAGCATGATTATATATATTTTTGTAGTTTACCATTCGAGCTCCATTTAACTCATATTATTATCATGGGATGTAATTTCATCAGTGACAACAGTGGACACATCTGGCCAGCAGGTGAAATTACAACATAACACAATTACAAAAATGTGCATCTTAGTGTGCATTTGGCTTCACATTCCGTAGTGCAAACCTGTGACCAAAAGAACATCCTCCCAATACTCACTTGCCATGTGTTTTTTGGATCTGGATCTGCCCTCAATCATGCAAGCAGACAAAATAAACAAACTGCAGGCTTCGGATTTGCAATTTAGACAGTTCTGCAGAAATGTCATGGAATCAATAAATGAATAGACACACTTAGCCTGTCTAATAGTTTTCCTTAAAGGTGAGGACGTCCTCACGCTTCTTCCGACTGGATTCGGCTATCACTTGACTTACCAGCTCACACCTCTGGTAGTTAAGGAAATTTGGCTGGACTGCCCTTACCTTTACCCATATTTCAACTACTGTGATTGGTTTCACACCGACCAATCAGTTGTAGCAAGCAGTGACGTCAAAAAGTCATCTCACATAGGGGCAGGGCCCGATCCATGAATCGCTGTACATTTCCAGAAAACAAACTCTTACCGTTTTTTATTAAAACAAATCACATAACCTGGTACGATATCTTGTACGTAAACATGTAGTGATTCCAAGTCAATACCACAGTCCATTTTAACCACTAAAAAATATTGAGCCATATTGAGCCAAGGTAAATACAGGTACCAAATTATTTGTGCTCAAATGCAAGGATATATGAACAGTATTAGTATTTCATAAGTGAATAACAATAAAGGAAGTTCACACCTCAAAAAACTTGTTTTAGTGTCGAGTTGCTCTTTAATATCAATGTCTGTCACTGGATGTAAAAGAAAATATTGAGAATCATTTAATTTATCAATTCTCAAAACAACAATAATGATAATTTATGGATAGTTCGAAAACTTGTAGTTTGTTGTCCACCTACTGTCCACTAAATTACAATATTATAGTGTTTAAAACTATTGTTTTGTAATACAGTAATATTAAATGAGTCAATGGAACAATTGTAGGTGTACACCTGTTTTGGCAAACTACAATATTTAATACTGCTGCTTAAAACAGACCATATTAAACCAACATGCTAGACCACTGGTGATCAAATGTTTAGGGGCCCTATAAGTCACCAGTCATGAAAAGACAGTGGAAAGGGACAGTTTAGCGTCAGTTCTTTCAGAAAAATAAAGGTTGTGGAATAACCTCCTTTAAGATAGTGATATTTTGAGTGCATTTGATGTTGTTGTGTAGAATTCGTAGCACAATTTCAGCAGAGGATTCTCTGAATTTCATGACAGCAATCTAGCCACTATCGCTCCTGCATTTTAGTTTTTCAAACGTTCAGATTCTCTGACCAATCATCTTTTCAGCCAGCAGCTCTGAATGTACAAACAACAAACTGATTTCAATAATGGCAAAACAAACCAGTAACAAACCAGTTCAGTTCATGACAGTAAAATTTAATCTTTTAGCTACATACTCTACCTACAGTATGTCCACTGGGGTTCGGTGCCCCTCTTTGCCCGCTGCTTAAAGCAACATTTTCCGCCAGATAACATAATTATACCGTATTATTGTATAGTGAGTTTGTAAGTGATGTAAGTGGTGATGTTTGTGTCTGCTTTAACCAATTATAATTGAAAGACTATTTTTGAAAGCAATGTATAAATGCAAAAATAGCAATATACTACAACATAGAATAGAATACTACAAAATAGTCCTACATATTACGTATGATAAATGTGTTGATAGACCTTTTCAACAACAATGCTTCTAAGTGTGTTGTATGAATGGTGCAGACAAGAGTAATATTTGTTAATGATGTTCATTGACTATGCATACTACAACTACACAAGTAACATTCCAAGGTTACGTACACATCTATACAACAATCTATTTTATAAGCTGGGGTTGTATGTCTCTGGGGAAAACAATTAGTTTGACCGGTCTATCCGGCAAAACATATGTATGCATTTTTCTCATTGGAATACATTGAACATAATTTTTTTTGTATTACAAAGGCTCATGTGAACACAGCCTAACTTAGCTATACCGTCCTATAACTGCATTCCTGTCTCTATAGGTATGTGGTGGGCACCTTGGAGCTGATGGTATCAGAGAACTATGTCATTATCTATCTATGTGCTGGAGGCCAGAAGGACAGATTGCCAGGGATTGGCTGGCTGAGAGAGTGCTATACTACCATAGACAGGAGGTGACCCCATGTTATTATTTTCCTTCTTTCTCTCTCTTTTTAGATAATTTTCTGTGTTCTAAAGATGGCGCTAGGTTACACCGTTTCTTTTGGTTCTGTTCAGTATGCCGTTACTGTAGACGTGCATTAACTGTGGAAAATGTATTATTTACACCCAGACATAAAACAACGATGTATTTCCGTATTCAAAGTACTGTATACTTTATGGCTTAACACTATTTTTGAAACAGTGGTCATCAAAATGGGGTTGAAGGACCACAATGGGTTACAGATGGGGTTCATGGAGTCTCCCCATCCCACTGTATATGTGTGTTCACAAAAGTGCATGTGGCTATAGGGGAAGCTGTAGAGGAGATGTGAGCTCAAGAACAAGTAACTCACCATTGAGTGTGGGACATCAGTGTAGAAATAGTGAAAAGTTAACAGTGTAGGAAGATATGTCAAGAAACAGTATATTGATGTGTGTGTATGTGTGCGTTTGGGCGGGTGGCTAAAATTTGAATTTCCAATGGCCTTTATAACAGCAATAAATATTGCACATCGTACTAATTTGCTAACACAAAGAAGTCAGTTAATGAAGGAGGGAAGAGGAAAGAAGGGATAAGGAAGGACTCGAGTAATGAAGGAAGACTTGTTATCCTGTTTCACTTCCTGTTTTACCTCTGGAAAATGGAGTGGGTGAACCCTTAGTCAGCGGGGTTGTAGTGGCAAGCCAAGAACACAGTGGTAACATCCGGTTAAAAGAATCAGTCGTTAACCTTATGTTTATGCTGATTTTCAAACGTTTTTGGCTTCTGTACCCCCGTTAAGTTATTTTTTAAGCCAAGTACCCATTTACCTGTCTACAACATTTTGTAATATTAAAATGTTTTATATTTAAAGCAAATGTATATTCATATACATTTTTGTAGACAAGGGTGATAAAGTTGGGCATTTCATTATAATGAATCCAAATGCTTGCCACCCTATTAATGACAAATTATGGAAAAGATCAAAAAGTTGTTGTTCTCTTACCTCAACATTATACTGTACATCTCTCTTAAGTATAATCTTCAATACAAACACAAAACAAACACACTCCACTCCAAAGAATAGATGAAGGTCTTTGGGACACGGGGCTTATGGAAAAAGTCTATACTCAGTCAAAACTTCCCTTAACTGCTTTAAGAATTAATTTGAGAGCACCTCACATCTCACATGCTTCATGTTCCCTTTCACTCTCTCTCACTCCCTAGGTTAAGGAAGAATTTAAAAGGACTGTATGTTGTTCACCCTATGTGGTACATCAAAGCTCTTATCACCATCATTAAACCCTTCATCAGGTTTGCAACACCTCTCTCTTGTTTTTGCCATTTTGGTTTTTCTGTTCTTTTCTTCTCCTCTTTTCTGTTCCTTGTGACAGGTGCATTTTACGCAATAAGGGCAAGAAAAGTTGATCTCATCTCCCCTCTCCTTTTTACCCCTTTGCTCTCCCTGTGTCTCCCCTCCCTCCCTCTTCCTCTTTCACCATCCCACTTCTCCCTTCTTCAGTTCAAAGTTCAGCAGGAAGCTGCAGTTTATTGGCAGCCTCCTGGAGCTCTCTCAGCAGATCCCCACTGAACATGTGCAGTTCCCCGACTGTGTCACCCAGTGAGTCACATGTCCCTAACCACAAATACTGTAACTTCAACACACTTCCAGCAAACTGCAAAGACTTCATATATTTCTTACCTCAATATACAGAAGTTGGCATTCGAGATGACAGAAATAGATTGTAATACTATTCTTTAGTATGCTAAGTATTAAGTATTATTAGTACTTAATTTAAGATATATTTCCATTTTTAATCGAGAATGCGTCTGTTTGGATGATATCAAGTGACAAGTGATATCTCAGACTCTGCTCGCCTAATATGGATCACACTTTCTTTGTGTTTTCCTGCTAGCTTTCTGTTTCTCTGCTATGTCAAAAATTTACATAGCATTATGGGCTTAATCTGCCCTGAACTCTTTGTGCTAAGGTCTAACATAGTCCCTATTATAAGACTCGACCACTAGGGCAGTGCTATAGTTCCATAATCCATTTCCATTCTATAAATAATCAATAATAGCAGAAAAGTCCTCGTTATCATTTTCCCCCGCTTTCATTGTGTCAGATTGAGAACTGTGACATGACTTTTTCCATTGTCTTCCAGAGCAGTGATTTACAATCCCATATAATCTCCTTGTTGTTTCAGGTATGACCAGTCCATTGGCAGGTGAAACAAAGAAAGATAAACTTAAAGAGCTCACATTACAAGGCTCTCCTGTCATTTAACTGATGCACTTAAAGTAACAAGCAGGTAGGATTCAGCAGAAAATCTGAGCACTGATATTAATATTCTTCTTGATCCCATAGTGCTATTGTTCAAGCTCTATTGTTATTGCAAATGATATATAAAATTAAATATAATATCACTATCCTGCCCTTAATTCTACATCCCTTTGGATTAAAGCATCTGCTAAATTACCTAATCATAATAATAAATAAGGCAACAGATGGAAATTGTGGTATCAGCAAAATAATAATAGTTGATCATGGTCAAAAGCAACAGTCAAGCTCATCTGCAGGGCGGGCGAAGTATTCATAGTTGTTCACAACGCATTAAGATGATAGTATGATAAATATGATAATATCTCTCCCCCTTTGAAGGTCAGAGAATGTAATTTAACTACGGTAAATAAATGGATTGCATTAGTAGCTACAAATGCCAAATAAATATCAAGTGTTACATGATGTAATGTGTGAGCATCAGTATTATTTGAAATTTGAACTGTTATGCAATTTATAAAATTACATTAATGTCTGTGCGTGTGTGTCATTCTCGCCAGGTACAACAGGAAATGACTGAATTCGTGTATTCTATCCAAAGTCATGAGCTGTCTGATTATCTGCCTATTTTAGTCAAATGTTTAGATAATAGGATGACAAATTGTTCAAAAACATTGTTTATATTCCATTACCTGGCACCTGCTTTATAGCATTATGTTTTGTAGTAACATCATCAATTCATCATTGCATCATCAATTATACATAAACCTTATCTGTTGCAAGAAAACTAAACTTGCTATGAAACCCTAACCCTGTCAGTGTTAGTGTACTGTAGTCTACTCCCAATTAAACTTTTTAATTGGGAGTAGAGGTTGTACTTCAATGGGGGAATTGTGTTAAAGCTGACCACTGGGAGGAGGCAGAGGAGGGGAGGAGGGCTGTGCATGTGCATTGTTAGGGAAGCCAGTCTGAAAATGTAGTAAGTCGCTGATTACTCTACGCTGAAAATAATCAAACTACAGCAAAGCTAGGAGAAAAATACATTTAGTCAAAAATCTACTTTAAAAAGTAGCCAAACTACGCTGAAGCTACTTCATGGCTGAAAAAAATAACATTTTGGTATAATTTGCATCACTGAAATAATTATCCCTCAATATTTACATTTACATTTACAGCATTTATCAGATGCTTTTATCCAAAGCAACTTACAATTAGTACATTTGTCGACAGTTGAACTGGTTAACCACCAGTTTTTGCAAGCAAATAACATTCTCCTAGAATAAAGACTGCATCATGTCATAAGGTTACTTCACTTATGCATTTTTAGTACATTACTTGAAAGTTATCATTCACTCCTCAAAACAGTCATTAATGGCTAGCAACCTAAATCACTAGGTTAAGGCTGCTAGCCAATATTACTATATTCCAGTACTAATATTTTACAACAAATTAAGGCAAAATTAAAATTCAGCTCAGGTATCAGGTATGTACGTTTAAACGATATATGAATATTACTCTATCAGAAGGTTTTTAAATACTGATTTACACAATGACACTAGAGCTTACACAAGTTACAACCCTTAAAATAAACATAGGTTGTTTCCTCTTTACTATTGTATGGTAATGGTGTGTGTGTGTTTTTTTATGCTTTAAGAAGGGAGGGTGAGTGTGTGTATGTCTGTGTTTGTAAGACTGGCCTGTTTGGACCCACCTCTGCACAGGAAATGGACCCTGACAGCTACAGGAAGTGAGGTAGCCAAGGAAACTCAATAAACAGGAATACAGAACCTGTGTGTGTGTGCTAATGACTTATAGAGCTGTGTGTCTTACACTGTGTACATGTATGTGTTTTGTGTGCTTGGCAACTGCGTGATATTGGAAGCAGGGCGGTGTTACTAGAGCCACGGTAGTGTGTGGTGCTGACAGTGGTCTTTGTATGTAGGGGAAATGGAAAGCTAGAATCAGCAGAGTTGACCTCAATTCAGACACTCTGATGAAGAGTTCCTTAATGCTTTCACATCCAATTGGCCCCCTACATTCACACACACATTTGTTATGTGTGATATTATTATTTGTCATAATGTTTAAAAACAGGCTCTGTTTGACAGGCTCTGCTTTGTCACAACAGTCGCAGTGATACAACCACACAGTACAGCACAGACAAGCACAGGGCTTACATGTACACAAACACATATAGGTACATTTTGGAAATACATTTAGATGCACTGTACATGCAGATAAATGTACTCATTGTATATAGTGAACGCACACACATTCAAGGAAGCACTCGTAGAGGCAAACAGGGACACACATACACATAACAGACTCTGAAAAACACAAACCACACACATAGCCAACACATGAATGACGTGTTCTTTAGAAACATACACACACAAACACACACACATTACTTTTGTTTACATTATAGCATTATAGCTTGTTAGGATTACTCTGGTCTCCATTACAGCTGTTGTTGTAAAACATAATGTTGTAATAAAACAACATGATGTTCAAATAAGGACAATGAGTGGGGAACACACACAGACCGACAAGAAGGGTCAGGATGGAAGTAGGTATTCTTGGGACAAATAGCATGGATGTATTAAAATAATAACACAAGGCATGTCAAAATGGCTGCCATTCATTTAAATGAAAACTCACCCAATGCTTCTCCCGACTTCTGTGTGTTTGGACAATTGTCTCATGAAATCTGTTAAAAATCCATAGTGTGATTTAAAAAACAAGGAAACACCAGTTGTTAAAATTATAATATGAAGCACAATAAACCATTTGAGCTAGGCACTAAACTCAAATCCTCTGTCAATGCAGTTACAGCTTTGGTGGGGATTCTAATTTTATTTAAAGAAGAAATATAGGAAACTTTGCTTTAATGCTTCAATGGGAATACATAACCCAGAAGTGTAATTGCTTCAAGGTGTTTTGGGCACGCTAAAAATAAAGAAACAACCACTGAACTATGCCAAGTCCTTAGATAACAACAGATGTTCAACATGATCAACAACTTTAAAACTAAGAAACAAACAGTCCAAAACTTGACAGAAGGGCTGAATTTATATTGAAGCACCCCACTGATCCCCCAGAACCATTACTATGCTAAAACACATGTTAAAATTCTGCGTTCCAGTTGTAAATGGAAGTTGGAATTTTCGAGTTCCAGGTCGGAATTTTTAACTGGAACCTCATGTTGGAATTACAACTCGAAAAATCGGAGGAACCTCACCAAACCCCAAGTTCAAAATTCCAGATGGCTGCTCGACGTGTCAACAGTGTGAAAGCTGTAGTAATATTCTGTTTATTGCACATCTGTCTTCATTGTGTCTCATTAAATCAGTAGCCTAGTACACACAGTACTGTCCAACTTTTATCTGTGGACATGTTGCTAGGGTGTTTGTATGTTAAAAATACGTAATGTGTTGTTATCAACTGGTATTGCTAAGCACAACAAAAGCTTCCCGGAGGCATCCAGCTTGGTTTTCTGACTTGTTAAATGGAACGCGGTCAACTTGGGTGTGATGTCATTACCAGTTCGGAGTTCCGACTTCCAAGGTAACTGGAGCGTGGCAAAAGATTCCCCTAGAAAACAACAGTTTTGCCAAACCCATTGACATAGATATATTACATAGATTGAATTTTCAAACCATGGGCATTAATATGGAGTTGCCCCCCCCCATTGATGCTATACCCACTTTAACTCTTCTGTAACGGCTTTCCCCTACATTTTGGAACATGGCCGCATGGTTTTGCTCTTATTTCGAGCAACAGTGAGGGCATTGGGCGATGGGGCTGGCTCGCACTTAGTATTCCAAATTATCCCAAAGGTGTTCGATGGGGTTCGGGTCTTAGCTTTGTGCAAGCATGTCAAGATCTTCCACACCAGACTAAATTAACCATTGCTTTATGGACCTCACTTTTCCTCACGCATTGTCAGCTGCATTGTATGCTGTAGCATAAAGATTTCCCTTCACTAGAATTAAGGGGCACATCCTCCACCACCAGCTATAGTTGACACTAAGCATTCAGGCAGGTATCATTTCCCTAGAAGAAAGGAGGAAAGGTGGCATGTTAAACCATTAACTATTCTAATGCAAATGTTTGTCTAAGGAGATTGAATGACTGGATGATTTAATGCACCTATTAGTAGTGGATGTAGCTGAAATAGCCAAATTAAAGCCATCTTTAATTAGAAGATGTGTCCACATACATGTAGTGTATATTTTTAAAACATTGTTTAATTGAGCGTTTTGGCTGTGTGGCTGCAAACACAACTCATTGCTGTGGGAATGGCAAGGAATCCAGGATGCCAAATTTAATTGAATAGAAACAACAACAAACACAGAACAGACCTGTTGAGCCATCATGAGACAGGTTTTATATAACACGTTAAAAGAAAGAATAGGCTGAAATCTGATTTCTTTTTCCAAATTTATGTGAGGCACAAGGATGATGCTGACAAGGTTGTATAACAAGCTAAAAAAACAAAACAAAACAACAACCACAAACCAGATACCTAATGATACAATATCAGTCAACACTTTTTCGACATTGTCACCTTCTCCACAACACACAAAAAATGGTGTCTAAATTTAAGACGGCACACACAAAATGTACAACATTTAACTGGTTTTGAAAAAGTGTTAAATTCTACACAAAGGTGTTTGGTTACAGACTTGACACTTTTTCAGTAAAAGTGTTGTTTCTCAAACCTCAAATGTTAAGAGACTGTCATGGAAACAGAAGGCGCATTTAGGATAATTCTCATTTCCCCAAGTCTATAATAATTAACATATACATGCAATACAACATTTTTAAGAGTTCATATTCTGGTTGAAGGTACACTCCTCAATTTGTTTGGAACTGCCCTTGCGGTTTGAAACCATCATTGCAAAAATGTACACCCCTCTGAGTTTTAAGTGGCTGGCACTCATCTTTACCCATCTCCCTACAGAGCTCATAGGCTCATACCATTCCCTATCCCTCTCTGATAGCCACCAACACTTTCATGCACAGTTGTGTTTCAAATATAAACTGTATACTGGGGCAGAAAGTTGAGGTTCCGGGGCTTTATGGCGCTTTCACACAATTGAGCCCTTTAAGGTTTGAACCTTTATGCCTGTTTTGATAAATATTCACACAATGGTTGTACAGCTTGTTGGTCAAACTTTGTTCCTTTGAAATGAGCTTCATTCTATAAATATTTAATTTAAAATCCTGACTTTTATCTTCACATTCCACTATCATGTGGTATGCTGGTCATGCCTTTCTCTATTTATTGAATTGATGCCAAATATATCTAGACAGAGGCAGAGTGTGAGATAAAACAAGGTCTACGATAAAAAACATCAAAAAGTTTCGGGGAAAAAAAGGTATAGGTCACAACACTGAAAATGTTAGGTGCAAGGAGATCACTCAATACTAATATATGTATTCATAATGTGCTAACAGTATGCAACATATAGTCAAAAAAGTTTAACCTGTAGATGGTGCCGCTCTTACAGTTTCATTTTATGATTTTGATTAAACTTCAAAGAATTCAGATTTACTTTTCCAATTATTTGTATGCATTCATATGGCGTAAGCAAGATGGTTACAAGCAAATGCTTGCATAATGCAGTAGTTCTTTCTGGTGCGGTTGTTACTATTATTATGTTGGTTTTATGTGAGTTACACTTTTTCTTAAAAAAGGTACACTCCTCTGTTTGTGTCTTGAATGACCCTTGTGGTTTAAAACCACAATACAAAAACGTTTTGGGTTTCCGTTTGAAACTCAGGGAGTACATGCTACTCGCACACATGAATGCTGAGTAACAGGCACTCCTCTCTAATCTTCCCCCTATATCACTCTTCACTCTTCTGCGTGTGTGTATTTAAATAGTGTGGAAATAAGATTTCTCAACCCGGATCAGGCGCCTTTGTGTGTGTGTGGAATGACTTCATTGGGTCAGAAATCGTCTTCAAATCTAGTTGTGCATTTCTAGTCTAAGGGAGTGTTTCAGGGAAACTGCTCTCCAAGTGCTGTTTAGAAGCCAGAAGGGAATTATAGGGAAGTAGAGGAAGGTTTGGTTTATATAAACAAACAAAAAACGCAAAGATTTGGCAGCTCTGGTACAGGTCTGTTTAACAGGTAGTCTGTGGGAAAGTTTGGGAATAAAAGAGGCAGTTGGAGATTTTCCAAGGCAGGTTGTCTAATTGAACAATCCGACTGGATCTCCAGAATATCCCTTGGTTGGGGTCAGGGAGACAATACTACTACATTACTGGTTCTAATGCTTTTCGTGTCAGTCCTATGGTGATGTAAATGTTATACAATACTGCTGAATAGGACACAGGAAAAAGAGGATAGCTGAGAGAAAGAGAAAGAGTAGTCAGTTCAGTTTTATGTGGATATTTGACAATATAATAATCTAATGAGTATTTGGCTTAGGGCTACCTAACACAATAGTACATGCCCACATGCCAAAAGTCAAAATGGCTATTGAGGGGAACAAAATGGCAGAATTCCTAAACCTAATCCTAATTTTTCTTAATAAAAGGTGTTGGGTTTAATAATAATTAGCATTAACAGTCAATCTCACATCCAGACACTCGGACAAGACAATTCAGTTGCCCTAAATTGGGTCTTCAATTCACGCCTTCACTAAAATAACAAGCTATAGCATCTACTGTATTAAATGCCCTGTCCCATAGATCAAGAAGCCATGCAATCACCCATCTCCAGTAGTCAAAGAATGGAAGTATACACTGTTATGAATAAGATATGCTTACAGGGAATCTGAACAATAAAAAAAGTTGGAAGTAGAACATTCTTTGATTAAAAATTGTCAAGAGTCTTCCACAGTCCCAGTGTAGGTGCCACCAGCAGTCCAAGTTCTACATACTGGCCATAAGGCCATCACATAGCAGTAATCGTAAATCTAAACCCGCTACAAAACTGCTCATGCACACATAGACACACACACAAAGTCCTGCCACCAGTGTAGATGGCAGAAATTCAAGGGACTTTCCCCTTTACTAAAACAAGAGTCATCATTCATCAGCTGTTGAATTAGGTGGACGGCCGGGGGAATAGAAAAGCATCCTGGGAATTGTAGTCCTGTGACATTATGTCTCAAGTATAGCAAATGGATTTTATAACAATAATTATCATTGGAAGCAGGGCTCATGTCATATAATTTGCATCATATAAATGACGGTAGAATTGAGTTTTGTACTTGATAATACTGTTCATGTGAGCTCTTAAGCTTAGTAGCCTTGTTACTAATGATATCGCCAACACGTAAAAGAGTGGATCAGGAGCTGCTATAAAGTTACTCTTGAAATTGTGGATTTTTAAATACAGACATTCTGTCAGATAAAATGTATGGCTGGACTGTGAACAGGAGATCAGCCATCACTAAAAGCAGGATTGAACAGAAGTACAGTAATCGGGGGTCAGAGATACGGTGGTCTCTGCTTTTGTCTGTGCTCCCAGGATGACAGCAGTGGCATTGGGATTGGTGGATTGGGCAGTTTGAGAAATGGTGAACAAATAATTCCGCAGCAGGTTTTTCAGTTCAGAAATGGATCCTTAACATGATATGTCATGGATCCATAACATGATATGTCATATGGGGCAGGATAGTCTAGCGGTCTGGGTGTTGGACTCCCAGCCAGAATGTCGTGGGTTCGAGCCCCAGAGCTGGCCTACCTGTAAGCATCCTTGAGCAAGGTGCCTAACCCCTACCTGCACCATGTAATTGTAAGTTGCTTTGGATAAAAGCGTCTGCTAAATGCCATAATTGTAATTGTAATTGTAAATAATGCTAGGCTAGCCACGATAATGTAAAACGGGGGTAACAGGGGAATTTATGAAGGTTGTGGTGAGCATTAAATACTAATAATTTCTGTACAGACATTTCTCTATTCACCCAACATTAGATCAGCCACTCGGAGCAGCACCCCTAAGAGTTGATAGGAATTTGAAAGACAGAAGGAACCCTTTTGGTTGATGGTCCAAGATGAGGAGATGTGGGTTTGATTGTGGACTTGGTTGGTGGAGAGGTGGTTCCTGGTCCAAGGAGGGTGCAGGGATAGAATACCTTATCTTGTCCAGGGTACGGCCATGACCCAGAGGGACTAAAATGGGTCCCCTCATGGTCAGTTCAGCATACTCCTAAAACACACACACAAACGCACACAATTTATCCATATGTAAAATAGAGTCTGCATTGAGATGAGTGTGAATGCATAATGTGTGTGTTCCATGAGTAAATGAGTGTGGGTGTGTGCTGTGTGAGTATGCATGTTTAGTGACAAGAACAAGAGAATAAGGTTTTCATGTGATTTTGTTTGACAATGTGCAAACCTATGTGTGTTCAGTTAGTGAACTGTGTGTGTGCGTGTGTACGTGTACAAGTGCTGGTCATATAATTAGAATCATCAAAAAGTTGAGTTATTTCAGTAATTCCATTCAAAAAGTGAAACTTGTTTAATGTATACATTCATTCCACAC
>JAOEHI010049011.1:0-20322 GCA_025447815.1 Percopsis transmontana | reverse complement strand
ACTAATTGTAAGTCGCTTTGGATAAAAGCGTCTGCTAAATGCTGTAAATGTAAATGTAAATGTAAATGTAAATGTAAGTAACTTGTCTGCTTAGAAAGGTTAAATACATAAATAAAAAACCTTCAACAGGGGCTAGATAATAATATTTCTATAACACATATACAGTAGGTTAATGATTTTACCCCTAAAACTGATCGTTAGCCTATTAACTGATGGTTATTGTTCAGTGTTAGCCAAATGTTAACATGTTAACATACACTTCTTATGGCAACTGTATATTTAGGGGAGACCGGGGATGGTTGTAACATTTTTGACATTTCTGTGTGTATCTTGGAGCTCTTTTAAGCCAGTGCATTTAAAATGTGATACTAACTAGTTACATGTGTCTGCTATTAAACACTGTAGCTGTTATCTCTAACACAAACAGAAAAAGCATGGTTTACTCTCAAACACAAGGAGTGAAATGTTACAATTCACCCCATAGTCCGGGTTAGTTGTAACATACCCTGGGGTGAAATGTAACATTGTGATATTCACTGGGGTGAAATGTAACATCATGAAATAAGGATTATGACAAAAACTTGATATTGAAAATGTCTTAGTCCAAGTATGTTAGTTACTGTCATAGTAGTGACAAACATTTAAACATAATGAAATTTAACAAAATGTGCAAATGTCCACCAACTCAAAATTAGTGTGTACGTGTCTGTGCTTCCTGGAGTGCAGGCCTCATGGGCCTACAAAATAACCTACAGGTCTAACATTTGAGCATAATAATAAAACTGAAAAAAATTTGCAAATATAACTAAAATTTTGCTTGGGTCGGGTTGTATTTTCATTGTTACAACTAACCCAGAGTATTGTCACCATGAACTAGCTTACCTTACAACTAACAGCTATAACATTAGAACTAACAACTTGCATGAAATGTATCTACATAGACACACAATACACGTGATTTAAGTTTGTTGAGTTTAACTACAAAGCAGGCAATGCTGTGAAAGTTAAAAAAATACTTTCTTACCTACAAATTATATTTTTCTTTATAAAATGTGCAGAGTGCTGCTTTCTCACATTTAGGATAAGGACTAAACAGAGCATGTGCAGAGTGAATTAGGTGATTCCAAACTTGTTCCTGATTGGAGAACTTGGACGTGTTACTGACCCATGTCAGTAACTATCCCCGGTCTCCCCTAACTGTAGGCCTATATTTTTAGCAACATCATATAGGTCTACTTGGTTCAGTACAGTAGGCTACCACTTGGCTTTCTTGGGACAATAAAATGATTTGAACTTGTACCAGCATTCGGACTGGTTTCACCAGCACAGGATGGCACCTCAAGCAGCGTCAAGACTACAACTATCCAGATGGACATGACACCAAATCCTGAAAAATTGTGATTGTTTTTTACATTATAAATGCAGAAACGTGCCAAAAAAGGGATATTTTCGAATCCATTAATTAAATGAAGGATTCACTCACCTCTCCACCGCGAGGACGGAAAGATAATATTTTCATAAATAAATAATGTCATTTACTTTTAATAGTTTAACACGCTCTAGATTTCAAAGCCGTGACTCGAAGCCTTTAACATATTTCAAGGGGCGGTGACTTTTCTGTCCCTCCTACAGTAAATTTGAAGTAGCCTACATTTTTGGAATGTTTTTTAGCCATTTAGCCGAACTTCAGTAGCCTAATAATTAGGCCTTATTTTCTACCAATTGTGTGCTAATCCGGATCATTTTCAAACATCATGAAAGGCAGAAATTCAAAAGGATATTAAATCCATTTACAAAATATTTAGTCATTTTGCAGGGTAGGCTATATTGAGAACCCGCTTCTATTTAGAAGCATCTAGCTCGACCTGGTGGTGGTTTGTTGCGCTACCGCTCATTTGAAACGTAGGATTGCGAGCATAGGCATTTCGTCACGCATGCATCACTCCGTTTATCTACTGTATTTATTACCTAAAAAGTATCATAGGCTACCTAGGAAGCCCGTATCCCTAAAGCAGGCAATAATTTAAGAAACATTCACTCAAACCTTTATTTAGGCTCTGACAGATAAAAAAATAATAATGGGAGGCCAATAGTCTAAACGCAGGGGGCACAAACTGCCGAATGAGAACCCAAACTACAGTCTATGCTTCATAATATTTAACAACCAACACACAAGCACCAACGCATCTCCAATCTCAAAGCATGCTTACAAAGTCTCTCTCTCTCTCTCTCTGTCACATAGCCTATAGCGTATAGCCTATAAGCTACACTTCACTGTGCCCATCACTAGAGCACCGGTGAAAACGAAAATTATTTATATTTTCAAGACAAATCTTACCGAATAAATTCAGACATAGGCCTACCCCAAAATATTTTTCATAATAATTAAGAAAGCCAGGGCTGACATAAAAATGTAAACAGTTCCAACAGGGTCGTGTTAAATGGAAACTTCGGGATTTTTCAACATGGGCCCTATTTTTTCAATTTTAGAGCGTCTAAAACATCATTAGGAACAATAGGCTATGTCTACCGATCAACATTTCTCGTTTAATGACATAGGACATAGGACATAATTGCCGCTGAGAAAATTATTATTTATCCAGTCAGTCCCAGGCTGTATCTACTTCCACTTTTCTGACGTTGTTGATGGAGGGGCTTTTTGTTTTTTTGCTAATGTTTACCATAGAGTTCCAACAATGCAGTGGGTGTTTTGTTTTTTGTTTTTTTTTATAGGACTGTTAGGTAGGCTACGGTTTATGTAGGCTAATTCACGTTTGTAACATTCGGCTACTCTTCACCCACTAGGTCTACATTGCGTCCATAATCAATTACAATGGACTGAACGTTTAGTTTGAGGAAATATGCCGTGTTGTCCGATGTCTGAGAACTGACGCTGAGGTGAGAATATCCTAAAATGAACACTTTACACTTCTTACACTCCTCCTTGAAAATGAAAAACAGTGACATCTTGTGGTCGTTGCTTCCTCAATTATTAATGTCTTACATTACCTCACCGGTTTGTCCGACTCCTGTCATTTCGCCTAAATATAGAAATATATTACTCACTCATATTTCAGAACACTGGCCTATCATGAGTGTAATTTTTGAACTCCTGTCTTCTATCAGAAGTCTACCTGTCAGAAGTCTGAATGTGTCCAGTCTACAGTTGGACAGGACAGCATTCAAGATGGAGGCCTAGCTACAGTATTGCTTTAAAATTGTATTCCTTTCACTTTAAATGTCACCCATATGAACAACTTAATCGGTCATGATTGATATGAAAAAGAATGAGAGGCATCAGGAACTAATTGTCAAATAACCATTTTGCGCCTCTCAGGTGCCCAAACAGGACTCCTCCTATCTGTACAGGACTGGCAGACATGCTGTTGGTTGCCATGGCAGTGTTTGCACTGGCAAGAGGCTGAGGCAGTTTGCTTCCTATAGCCTTCCTGGTAATTGGGATCAGATGCCTTGGGCCCAGAGTAACCTGGAAGCATTTATTTTATGGAGAAGATGTTTAGTTAAGCCATGCTCCCATTCTTAATGAGCCTGGGTCCTGGCCTCATGATGAATACGATTGGTGAAAGCAATGAAGGCTTGTTCCTCCACTTCTTCCTTCCCTGGGGTTCAGATTACAGATTAGCAGACTTCCCTTCCAGTTGGGGAACGGGCTGATCCAACTGGCAGGGGGGAAAAGGGGGGATTACATAAGGCGTTGTGTATTATCTCAGATGAGCTTTTCTGACAGAGCCACACAGTGGTGGGTCCGTAAAAGGACCCTTGGAGTATCATTTGTTAAACCTACTGTATATGAAGAGAAGCAGCTGATTGTAAACGAGAGTTGCTTTTCTCAACCGGATACATTTATCCCCCTTATTTATCCCCCCTTTTTAGAAACTTTGGATTTTGGATTTCTTGTGAGGTTGGTGGTCCAAACATGCCATCCAATAATAGTGTCTCATCTTTATTAGGTATTTTTTCAAGGGTGGTTGCCGGCTATCTATGTCAACATTTTGGCACCATTCACTACATTTCTATCTTGATGTGTCCTATCCAAATGTCCAGTAAATATTAGTATATTTTCCCTCAGTGTATATGTATTGGAAATTAAGCTTTCCACATAAATAACATAATCCATTGTTATGTTAGAAAATAAGGAAAACGCTGGTCATGTCCGATTGGGTAGTGATGTAGACTTCCAGGACATTGTTTTTGGGGGGCTGCGTAGTTACAGTTTTCAGGTTACTGCTCTGTGAGCTGCAATTGAGTAACTGAAGGCAGTAGGGGAAGGAAGATTTACTGTCATTTTTCAGGTGTCAGAGAGCTGGCATCATTCACTGTAAAAAAACACAGAGCTTACTCATTATAATACTGTAACGTCACTCTCCACACACAAGCCACAATATAAGTGTTTCCTGAGTTTGGTCCTCAAAAGTCAAGGGTGCATAACACACTCAAACACAGAGACACATTTGAAGTCGCTCTCCAGCCAACTATTTGTTGAAATTGACCATCAGCTACCTGTGTTTTTATTTTATGTTTATCTCACAATCTGTTCAGACACATTATTGCCGGTGTTGTTTAAGACTTTTCTTGCTCCTGGCCTTCTGCCAAAGCGGTCTATTCTGTTACACTCTTCTACCCGACATTGTGCTCAACCAGAGGTTTTCCTATCAAAGGAAACATTGCTTCCCATTGACCAGTGACTCTTAAAACACGTCTGACTTTCTTGTCCAGCCTTCCACAATTCCCCGTGGTTGAGTGCAGGTCTGCAACAGTCACCTCTCTTTGACACATTAGACTCTGCGCTACACCCAGATGCTGGAATCAACAGAAATGCAGGATATTGCACTCGGCGTTGAACTAAACACACAATTCCTGCACAAGTAATCTCCACTTTGAGTCTATTTGACATGACCGTTTAAACACTTGAACTCAGAGCTGGCCTCTTGCAAAGTGGGGTGGCCTGGGGTATTGGTGGTGGTGAAGGGGTGCAGTCTCGGGGCACACCGTGTCCTGACCCAAAGGGTTTGCCCTGATTGGGAACCCGCTTCACCCCTGATTGCCCAAGGTCACTACAGGTGAGTGCAAGTGATCGGAAGGAAGTCATTTTCCTTGTGGAACTTGTTACCTGATTGGCTAAGTAGATGACCTCAAACATTGACCTGACTACTCCGGAGACCATACATATTCGAAGCTCAGCCATTCACAATAATGTACTGTTTGTGAAATTGTACCTCTTGTGTATATTTGCCTATATTAGCTTAAGTATTGTGTCTGCTATGGGTGTACTTATACACACTCAATTCAACATGAATTTCTTGCTTTCCCTTCCCAAGTACCCAACAAAACACTTTTTGTTTCAACAATTTTGCCTAATTTAAACCATTTTGTTTACGTTTCGCTTTTTTAATGAATGATTTGATTGAACAAATTAGTATTTTCGGTCTTAACTACAGCAATGTTTTATACTTTTATAAGAAATCCAGTTCAATCACATTCACATCACTTTCCATTTTTGTTATGCACAATTCTCTCCTGGTCTTCTATCATTAAAATGTGATTTCTTGATTGTGGTAGATCACCCTACCACTGATTTCGCACTACACAATCTCATATACACATAAATATTTCACTATATACACCAGCATGGGTGCGCACACTTACATAAGGTGAAACCTAGATATCTTTGCTAAAATATGGCATGACACTAATGCATATAGCACTATACTTTTTTAACAATTCTTTTGTGTAGCAACCTACCCTCACTCAGGTCAGAGTGGAACACTTCGCTAGCAAACCTGTGTGTTTATTCACATATTAAGATGAGCATTGTAAGCTTCAAGGCCTCTAGCCCAATTTGCAGTGCATCAGTGTTTTTGTGTTTGATATTTGATTACTTCTGCGCTATCTGTGTTGAACCGTGTTGGAATAATGTTAGCAGATGCGATGAGAGAGTGAGGGAGGAAAAGGAAATCTCGAAGGAACGGTAGTGCTGGTAGATCCCAAACATGTAACATAGACCTTCTAAGTTGTTTGACATCAGCATGCCCAAATATGGAATTTCGGATTAAACGTGATTGCCCAATGGCGAAAATCATAGACTGTATAAATAAATGGACAAACCCTCTGTGACGTCACCCATAGAGTTTCTGAAGAACGGGTTTGAAGTGTGTGCAGGTTTGAAGTGTGCAGGCTCGGGCCGTCGCCATCTTGGCAGTGTCAGACTCCCGCCAAACTCTCAGCTATGTACTGTATAAGGAATGGATAAATTGATAGCTTAATATAATTTCAACCGATGAGTTATATAAAAATTCACCCCCCGTATAGTTGTCATAAACGGGGAAACTAGCTATAGAGACCATAACCTTTTTTTTGTACCAACATGTTTATTTCTGCTGTAAATTTTGACATTTTACTGTAACATGGGGGCCTATGGGGATTTTCTCACTTTTGGAGCCAGCCTCAAGTGGCCATTTGAGGAACAGCAAGTTTTGGCACTTCCTTATTGTCTTAATTTCTAAGACTCAAATGTTGCTGCTTGGCGAAAATGAATGGTGATTCAATATAAATCGCTCACAGTCACAGTCTTCCTTCAGCGTAGGCTTTTCAAACTAGGACGTTTTTATCTACTTTTATTCTCTCTCTAATGGCACCAGTTGTGGATTTCTGTAACCGTTTTCATGTATAAAGCAAAACAAAATGTAGCCACAGATTACATAGTTATTAATTACACTGTTGGCTGTGCCATGCAGACCACTAGCAAGACTTAATTAAGAGCAGTTTTTGTGAGTTTATGGCTTGCATATCAGACATGATAGCAGTTGATCCACATACATATGGTCATAGTGACAAAGCAACTGATGAGGTTTATTGCATGCATAAAGGCTTTGTCAGTTTACTAACTTTAAAAAATGTACAGTAATACAGAGATTTACAAAGTTTATATGAGTGAACATCCATAGTCCACAGTCAACATGTTGAATGCTACTCTACAAAACAAAGCAAAAGGCCAGCCGGTATGTCCTTTGTTGTTTGCTCCTGACCACCATCTTCAATACATTATACAACCAGTTGACTGAAACAAGGCAATGCAAAGACAATGTTTTTAACTAATTCAAATACAAATGCATCAAAGAAAAACACCTTTCCCAGCTAATCTGTGAGTTACAACAACATCAGTAGTTTATTGCCTATACTGTATGTGATATTGATGAAGATAGTGTCGTCCATTTACATAGAATTAAGCGTAGCGTTAGTTCTGGCAGGCCACGGTAGTCTGCCCACTGCTGTTAGTCAGCTGTCTGTCAGCTGACTCACCAACAGCTGACACACCTACACAAACCTCATTGGCCCGTTGAATGAAGGAGGTTCTTTTAAATAGTTTTAAATCGCTTCAGAAACCCGCCACCTCCACAGCTCTACCTATTCTTTGTCTTTCAGTTGTTGTACACGTCTTTCATTTTCACTAAACATGAATATTAAGTGTTGTTTTCAGATATTGCTTGACCCTATTACGGGTATTATGTGTATGCATATTACTGTATTTATGTTATCAGGATTGCATATGTTCATATATGTTTACAATCATGTTATTGCTGTTAAAACTTCTTTCTGCTGCTGGCCTATTCGGGGGAATAAAGCTGCTGTTTCGATACATTCATACTTATCAGTATGATGAGTAGAAGCCCCCCGAAATAGCCATTCTCCCAAAGATAAATTGTTAATAGCATACTTTTATTTGTCCTAATGAAAGGCTTTTGTACCATAAGACAAGAGTGGTCTGACTGAACTAGTTATAATACAGTTTCTGCATCTTGCAACAATAGGCTACACTATTGCAAAAAATGTAAACAATAGCACAGAGGATGCCATGCCTTACAATTTTTAATTTTAGCCAAAAATATAAAAAATCTTTTTAAAGATTTTTAGTTTTGCAAACTGGAGCATAAATAATTGTGATGGTTATATGGAATGGAATAATGGCATAACATAGCACATTTTAATTTAATTGCCAGGACATGTCACATGTAGAAAAACTAGCTGATATATGATTTGCAGGTCTCTTGGAAAGTAGCAGTTTTTGTTTGAAAAACACAGATAAAGAACCTGTGCCGTTGTGGGCTCATTCCCACCAGATTGGAGCTTTGATATGTTTTATTCTACTGCCTCCCCTAACACAATTGACCATATACTTCCGGGGCGTAAAGAAAGAGGCATACTGTAATCCACTTGATAAATATCAAGCAGAATAAAGCAATCAGCTGAAAGCAATTTGCATGTCTGTGCTTGAGCCAGCGGCCTGTGATTTTCTCTGCTGTCATCCATCATAGACTGCAGGCTTGGGCCAAAATACACAATACCCCCAAATTGCTGTCATCTGGAGTGCAAG
This sequence comes from Percopsis transmontana, assembly GCA_025447815.1. Taxonomy (NCBI): domain Eukaryota; kingdom Metazoa; phylum Chordata; class Actinopteri; order Percopsiformes; family Percopsidae; genus Percopsis; species Percopsis transmontana. Next base: position 11,930 of record JAOEHI010049011.1, on the reverse strand, counting down.
CACTGAAAAAAAGCAGCCATTTTTCCTTGTCTGTACTTCAAATAAACTTGTATTTGTTAAATATCTGGAGAGTATTTTTTGTCCAGTGTAACTTTCAGAGGGATGGTATAATGTGTCGTTTCCTTTGTTTTTTTTAAATCTTGGTTTTATGGAGTTGAATGGATTTGATCTCCGAGTACAGACATTCTGCTGGAGAATGGAATGAGTGTCAACTCTTCAAAAGTCAAATATGTTCTATTTTTTTTATCCCAAATTACTTTTTATAATGGCAAAAGTATTTCAGTTGTTAGTTGTGAATATATTCAAATGCTTTCTTACCTCTTTTACAGTGACATTATTATCACACCATATATATACAGTATATATATACTGTATGAGTGGCCTCTCCATTATTCTGCAAACTTTAACTCTGTCTGTAAATCAGGTTACAGCCAGACTTTCCAGTGAACATAATCACACCCAGCTCACATGCCAAGCCCCTCTCACCGCCAGTACTGCTCTCCAACATCCTCTCCATAATAATAAAAAAAAAAGGCTTACAGAAATAAGATAACACTCTTGTGTTGGCTTATGGCTTTGCCCCAGCCCATTCTAAAACATTTCTCTGTGAACATGGCCAGAGAAACATCTGTCATTCTGTCACTTTCTTTGTTGATATGGACATACTCTCTGGAGCTGACATTGTTGGGGGAATGTTGGCTGAATCATGACCACAGTAATTTGTCTAAAACTTGCCCATAAAGAAACAAAAAGTAAAATAGTCTTACTAGACCTCTCACTATAGGGACAAGCAGAGATATTCAGAGAAACCACTTGTCTGCAGGAAGTTGAATGCCTCTAGCACCATAGTAGCATTCTTGCCTCGTGTTAACCTGCAAAGAACATGCTTAGACTGAAAAACACCTGAATTTTTCAGACCATAAACTACTATACTTTACTATAGACAGACTTATACTTATACACTATAGACCAAACCTAAATGCAGATTGCTTACCAATGTACAGCACACTGAAAATAATAATGCCCTCATACGACCTCACACCTCTCACCGTCAGCGGATGGCACACGTAATACATTGTTAACATACCAAGCAGCAAATTGTCCACTGGGGCTACTTGGATGAGTCTAATTGCTTTACCATGTGCTCCAGTTTGTTTTTATTGTGGCGAGTGCCTGTTCTCTATTGTTTTTGTGGAACACAGACAGTTGAAACGAGCCTAAAGGAAGGGCAGGGTCAGATGCAGTCCCATTGCTGTGAAGGGCCTTGACGTTCACACATCCACAGAGCAGGATTCAACTGGTGACGGCTGTAAGATGTCTCTAGTGAATTTCTACACACAGTGTAACATAACGCCTCAGCCAAATTTGGGGTTTGGCCTTAATGAAATGCTTTGGTTGGTTGTAGCATAGCTCCCCACAGCTCATTGCTGCCAGGCTACTGAAGCCAAGCAGGTCTGGGCCTGGTCACTGCTTGGATGAGAGACCTGCTGCTGAAAGAAGTGTTGGTGAGGCCAGTAGGCGCCACTATCCTGGTGGGCTGTGTGGATCCCAATGCCCCAGTACAGTGACAGGGACACTGTACTGTAAGTAGGTGCCATCTTGAGGTGTAAAACCAAGGTCCTGACTCTCTGTGGTCATTAAAAAATCCCAATATGCGGGTGTTAACCCCTGTGCCCTAGCCAAAGGGCTGTAATTGATCAATTACAAATGGGCTAATACTCCCTCTGCTCGCCTCCCCACTGAATAGCTAATGTGTGGTGAGCGTACTGGCACACTCTGGCTGCCGTACCATCATCCAGGTGGATTCTACGCATTGGTGGAGGTGGTTAATGGTTAGTGTGTTGACTAAACCTGTTTATTCAAGAAAATTCAGAAAATATACAGTATTATGCTGCATCTGGCTCAAATGCAGTCCAAGTCACAACCTCGCTTGTGCATTATGCTGACAATACCAGCAACTGAGACAATGACATTCTCTGGTTTTAAAGGGGGAGCCCAGATGCTTTTTAAATGGTCAATAAAAATCTAAGTGTCATTGATTTCATGGAAACCTTTCATTTAAGTCATTTAATTCTTTGTCAATAGCTGATGTTTGCTCGACTGATAGATAAAGGACTTTTACAACTATTGGCTTTAATACATTGCCTCGTTCACGTTTGGAAGAAGACTTAAATGAAGCTTCAAATAGGCTACACATAAGACAAGTGAAATGTTGAACAGAAATACCTTTTAGAAGAGAACTCTATGATGAATATATTCCTGTAAAGGTACCATAAGAAATCGTCTTATCTTATCTGAAAAAAACAAACATCTCTCACTCTCTCTCTCTCTAACTCTCTCTCTCTCTCTCTTTGTATTTTTATTTTACCACATCTCACATTTGAAAATATTACATGGTCTGTAATTTACCGTGATTGCATCCCTTTCAGAACACCTGGTAATTGACATTTAGAATTAAATTTTGTTCGTTCCAAACCAAAATTCACATAGCAGGCAGCAACATGCATGATGTGTTAGGGGTGTAAACTTTCATGTGAGGCGGGGGTAGGGCTTCAGTGCTGACCAAAACACCCAGCAGCTGGAACGGTGTTCCCAAAAACTTCCCATCCCACTCAACGGGAATTTTCTTGCTATACACTTCCACTGGAATGAAAACACTTTCCTAAGCGAACATAAGAGGATTTCTACTCAGACATGCATGAAGGCAGATTTTTATTACACACAAGGAAACGTTGTACTGTTTTTTCGGGATTATTTGGATTTTTGACAGTTAGATATTATCTTTAAAAAGTATAAATCGGCGAGGAAAGAACTATAGGGGACGACGTTTTTGTTACGAATCAAATAGCTGGAAATGTCTTTTCCACGCGAAGTGGCCATGGTTAGGCCTGTTCTTTAATTAATATGATCTCGTATTCTCGTGTTAATTAACATAATCTCGCATTCCTGCTCATTTTGCTGAAATGAAGGACAACATGGGCTCTGAATTCCACCCAAACGCAGATTTTTGGCAGTTTATGAATACAAGTGTAATCACCAGGCGAGCATCAAGTACTTAAATGGTCTATCATGGGCGAGACAATCAGCCTCCTTTATGTTTCAAGATCAGCTGCAACTTCTGTACATTGTCTCTTATGAATTGACCGATCTCCAATTGAGCCTCTTCACTTTGGAGAATTTCGATTTTCGATTATACCGCTATTGAAATTTGAATGTGCCATTTCGGTGGTGGCCCCTTCGCTTCTCTTGACTGACAGCTGAAATTGACACTCCAGTCGCCTCTTATTGGGAACGTTTCAAGCTATCACTAATTGCAGGTAATGCGTCTTTTCACTGCGTTTTGATTGCATGAGAAATATGAGGTAGTGTACGCGCAAGAGGAAATATCGATTATGTTTTTTTCCTAATTGCATCAATTGTTGCATCTTTTGTTGCCTTTAGGGTTTAAATGAAGAAGAAACAGTTAGTTGTTATTTCGGAGCGGATCTAGCTCGCGGTGTGGTTTGTTAACGTGATGCGTAATGCTCCGGGCCGGGCGCGCAGTCGGATCCATCTTCTCTCCAAATACGCGACGTTCAAGACCCCAAAATGGTAAGTTAAGGCACCTGAAAGTCTAAAACCTGTTATTTCTTTCTAGTTCAAACAATTTGGATCTACCCATAACTGGATATCTTTGGCAGTTTCTTTACTGTCCTTGTAATTCTCTCTTTTTTGACGCACGACATGTTGATTCAGTACGATTACGTCTCAAAAGACTTATAGACAACTATAGCCTATGCATTGAGTAATAACTATATGGCAGTTAATATTTTTCAAATTAGCATAAAGGCTATGCGATATATTTTCCCCGATGGATGAGAGATCACTGAAGGTTTGTTATCTAAAGCGATATATTTATTGTACACAATGTATGTCAGTCTTTCCATATTCTGCCCTTTTGCCCCATCTCGAATGTGTAATTGTCTGTAAGATATACATCTACTGTAGGCCTATATACTATCCCATTTAAATATATAGACTATATATATATTTACTACAACCTATTATACCCAAATTCACAATGTTCCACAATGAACATAAGCTTTATGAATTTTTTGTGTTATCCTTGAGAGTTTCTGTATTGCAGTAGACTGGCATGAATGTGTTTGCCAGGCTTTTATCAGCTTTGAACTGGACATTAAATCAATCAATCAATCAATAGAAGACAGTTAATCATTTTCTGTAGCTCTTGCATTATTTTTTATGAAAATACAGCATTAATGGAGTAATAGCTATAGCCTACTGTAGTATAGCCTACTATTCTGACATGGAACCGGTTTTGTGAAGTCTAAATCGGAGGTGAAGAGGGAGTCGAGTGAGTCCAGTCCTTCTGAGGCTTCGTCCATGTGTTCTCCACCGGGTACCTCTCAATCCGCGCGGCCCTCAGCGAGTAACCAGTGTGCGAGCTGTGGCACGGACATACTGGACCGTTACCTGCTCAAGGTGAGATCCCATTTTAAACTATAATAGACGCAGCCAAATATGCAGATATAGGCTAATATTTCATAGAATATGAATACAGGTAGGCCCTAGTCCAGATTTTTTGTGTGCATATTTGTACTGCTGTGGAGTAGTTTAATTGAATGTGTTAAAAATATTTTTGTTTGAATGGTTGTCGCCGAAGTTCGCACCAGTTTTATAATCCCGATATAGATTTCAATTTTACAATTATTCATTTCAGGTAAACAACTTGAATTGGCACGTGGGATGCTTGGAGTGTTCGGTTTGCAGAGCGTCACTTCGCGCTCACAACAGCTGCTACATTAAGGACAAAGAAATATTTTGCAAACTGGATTATTTCAGGTAAAATAATTGTTATAATCTTCCGACGTGTCAACACTGTAAATTGGGAACTTCTACATTTAGTAAATTTCAGTGGAATTATTGGCAAATTCCGAAACAAAAATAATGACGATTTCGACTATTACATTTATTTTAAGCCCATAAGCACATTATAAGTCTACAATACCTTTGAAATATGTAATAAAATGTTTTAATCGAATACATAATTTTGTACGAATAATATGATCGTTTTTAAGGGTGGACGTTGAAGTTATAGGGATAATTAGAACGTGGTTTTCATGTTATTTAAAATGGGATATTATCATACTTACATTTACATTCCTGAATGGTTTAGCGTAATAGATTATTTGGACATATGATGTCAGCTAAAGAAAAATAAATGCACTATTCTACAAAATAATCCCTGGTGCTTTAGACGTAGGCTATTATAAATATAAAAAAGTTACATAATGTGTAGGCCTACTGTATCTACGTTAGCCTATTTAGATAGGGACCTAAATTCAAGAGCACAATAATGAAACAAAACAGACACGACAATAAAAGAGCAAACGTCTTTAACAGCCTTTAACAGTCTAATAACAGAAATAAATAACATTAAAATAATACAAGTACAAAAACTTAAGTTTTAGTAGGCCTATAGCCTAGAATCTAGATGATAATGTTACACAACATGAAGCGTAGCACCTGACAAGTTATAATTCATGGCGGCGGGGCTGGTTTGCGGGCTACTATCCATTTCTTTGAAATGCGAAAAGCGTACGATAGCTGTAGCTTAATTATTATTCTACAATGCCCAACAACAAGTGAATAATGAATTAATTAACAAGGCATAAACAGGGACAAAATATTTTACGTCAATCTTTTTTCCCCACATCTCAGACACAATGTCTGCTATTATAATAAAAATAAGTTGATTAGCCCACTGTAACTTCATATTGGCATAATTTACTTGTTCTATTAAATGTTATGGTATTTTCAAGGAATGTTTCATGCAAAAAGAATACTCTTGTGAATTAGAATCACAGCCTGGAATATAAAACGACCTCTATCCCTTCTTGGTAAAAATTCGACCAAATAATGTAACAATGGAGATGATCCATCCATGATCATCTCCATTGTTACATAATTTTAATTTCAGCATTCCAGGCTGTGTGGGGTGAGCAATATATATATACGAATTAGTATAAGTATTCCTTTAAGTCTGAATCTGAAACTCAAACTCACAATGATATTGGGATATTCAGATCTTCGTCAGCCAACATTTGATCAATGTTCTATTCCATTTACAGTAGGTTTGGCACCAAGTGCGCGCAGTGCGCACGTCAGGTGTACGCCAGCGACTGGGTGCGACGGGCCCGGGGCAGTGTTTATCACCTGGCGTGCTTCGCCTGTTTCTCGTGTAAAAGGCAGTTGTCCACTGGGGAGGAGTTTGGCCTAGTGGAGGGCAAAGTGCTCTGTCGCAACCACTATGACGTCATGCTGGACAACCTGCGCAGAGCCAGCGAGAACGGTAGACTTCATACACAAATTAACTTATACTGGAAATGGTGTTTCAAAATAACATTCCCCTCTGTAATAATTTTGCATAACACTATTGGGTAGGGTAAGTTCACTGACATTTAGATGACTAGAATAGTTTCCTAGACCATACAATGTTACCTTAAAATATTTTTTGATAAGGGGCACTCTATAACTACAATTTTTTTATTTTATTTACTTTGGAGTCCAATAGTCCAATAGTCTAAGAAACCAAGCAATATGCACTTTGGCTAGAACCTGCAGTTAACACAGGAGTAGGCCTATTAGTTTTCTATTGTCTATATTGTCATATATGTTTATATTTCCTTGCAGCATTGCTGCCAACTTTTTCTGTTGTTCATGTACTTTGAACTTTATTTAGCATATGATGCTGCAGCATGTCTGTTTATTTTTATTTTATTATATTTTATTATTCATTTTTATGAATACTGGAATTGTTCTTCCAAAGCACGAAAAACCAACAGGATAGTACAATGGAAGTAATATCCTGCTACACGTGAAGTTTATGTAGGCTATTAGGAAGAAAGTATCAGCCTAATTTCAAAAACTAGGCCGAAAGCAGAGAAATTGGTAAAAGCTATAAAATTCAAGTCAAAATATTACAGTGTTCAAAATCATTCAGAGCGCAGTTCCATCTTGTGACCAGAGTGGCAATTTAAGCTAAGGCACCTGTTTTGAAAAGCCTTAAAGGTCAATATATAGACTAACAATAATTTAATGTGTTCTCAGAGGCAAAACAGTGGATGTGTGAGCAGTGCCTTTTTAACACATACTTGTTCAGTTACTGTTGAAAATAATAAATAAAATAAAAACCTGCAGTATGATGGCAACTGTATAATGCAGGTATCCAGTATTGTTCACTGGTTTGATAAAAGTGCCCCGTAGAGTATGTGTTGCAAATGTGCAATGATGTGGAAACACACAGTAAACCAGCCTTTGAAGATTTCCTTGCATTGCACATTTTTGTAAATGAAATGTCAATGTGACAAACCTGGTTTGAAATGTGAATTCTCCCTAGTTCAATCAATCAAGATAAAATGTCGAATTTGTTTCCTAGGCACAGGACTCACTTTGGAGGGGGCGTTGCCTTCAGACCAGGATGGCCAACCGAAACCAGCCAAGAGGGCACGAACATCCTTCACTGCAGAGCAACTACAGGTACATACTACCTCCAGATAAGTGCGTAAGTGTGTGTGTAGGTGTAAGTGTGTTTGTGTGTATGAGTGCAAATCAAGTTTGTGCGCGTCTGAGTGTGTAAGTAGAGTATATGGTTGTGTGTGTGCATAGTGTTCGTACACAGTATGTATGCTGCATCATATGTCTTTCTTTGTCTGGCTTTTTGTGTCTGTGTGTCTTTGTGGGTGTGTGTTATGCGATGCATCACCCAGGACACAGTGGTACTGTGTGACGACTGACTGCAGGCTTTCTCTGCAGGTGATGCAGTCCCAGTTTGCTCAGGACAACAATCCCGATGCCCAGACCCTCCAAAAACTGGCTGAGATCACTGGGCTCAGCAGAAGAGTTATACAAGTATGTTCAGCAGGGGGCAGGATAGTCTAGTGGTCTAGGTGACTCACAGATGGAAGGTTGTGGGTTCGAGCCCCAGAGTTGGCCTACCTGTAAGCATCCTTGAGGAAGATGCCTAACCCCTATCTGCTCCATGTAATAGGAGCATGTAATTGTGATTGTAATTGTAATTGCACTTATGCAAGTGGACATGTAGCGTATACGTCGATAATATCGGAGCAAAATGGAGTGGTTTGTCTTCAATCACTTGCACCCACAAATCCCTCCGTTAAGAGGAACACCTTCCATTACCATTGTGTTTCGATACAAATTTGTAAGCACGTAATTGGACAGAGTACACACACAGTACACACACACACACATATCCCCATTAGTCTCCATAGTTGTGTCCATGGACCCACCAAACGGTATACATATACAAATCAATCATTATGTAATATTATGGCACAATTCTATGCACAATACAATGATTATCCATTGTGGACATCATTACACATAAGAACAACACAAGTGAATAATTGAAAAAAAAAAAAAATATATATATATATATTGAATGCATTTCCTGCAGAACCATATAAACAATATCACCAGCATGCTGTCTGTTCATGGCTAATACCTGGCTAATCTCTAATCTTTTTCTCTATTAATTCCCAGGTTTGGTTTCAGAACTGTCGGGCACGACACAAAAAGCACCCACCACAAACTAATGGCTATTCCCAGAATGCACCACACACCAGAATTCCCCCATCACTTCAAGAGGATCTCCACTACTCACCTTTCAGTCCAGATCAACCCCATCTACTGGCCCTGCATGGATACTTGGACAGTAGGTGTCCTTACGTTTGTGAATGGAATTAATTAATATTAGTTGTTAAAGCATCAATCTCTAACTTTCATATCAATAAATGTTCTACTGCGCATTATGGCTGATTGACATAATCCAATAATTATTTGTTTTGTTTGGAAATTATCACTTACAAACTGTAGGTTTCACCAGAATGAATTGAACTGCAAAGTGACGTACCTTTCTTTTCCACCATACTCATTTATTATATTTCTATATTTTCTGAATTTATATTTCTATATTATTTTATTTCCATATTTTAAGTCCATATATAACAGAGGTCCATATATGATTTAGGTAAACCTATACAGTATTTTGACTGTCCCTGCATTTAAAGTCTTAGCCACTTTTATCGATTGTATAAGTTGAATTAAACTAACAGTAATGCAGTGATATGCAGTAATTGCTAATGTTTTTTGACGTGTGTTTTGTCATTCATTTGCAGGTCATCCCTTCTCAATGCTTGCTGCCCCAGGCCACTTGGGTCACCCGTCCATTCCCCTACCACAGCTTCCCATCAGCCGTTGACCTCTACACTGTACAAAATAATTTGTGTTACACTTAACTTGGTCATTTTGCCATTTTGCCTTAACTCGTATAACAAACAAAATGTACTAAATGTTATTTCAGAGGAAGGTAAAAGGCATTACGGTAGCTTAACTGAGGTAAGTTCAACAACAAATCATTTTTTACAGTGTTAACTGTTGTTGTGGCTGTAAGGACATTCTGAACAGTGTCCTTGGTTTGGGATTCTTATCCTCGCACATGGACCTCAGTGCTTTACACTCTTGGATTGGTGCTGTGGGACTGCAGAGCCAGACAATCTTTTGATGACAGCAACATGTCAAATGTCAGCGCACAGGATTTAAACAGGAAGACAGGTCCACTCATTCTTTTAAGTTTCTGTGTTGCATTTGAACATTTTCACTGTTGTAAGTTATAGAAGATTTTCATTCCTCAAATATGAGCTTTCAAACAAAAAAGGAATATTTTAGTGGTATGTAAAATTTCTAGGGGTGTCCCAAACTAAGAATTTACAATCAGATTTGGTTTTTTTGCCTATAGTCAACTGAGGGTCAAATTATTAATATTATTTTTTGTGCTAATTCATCGACCGGTAGTGCATTTTAGTATGTAGGTTACTCATGTCAGAATATCACAGGCATATCAATGAGCCAGTCAGATGAATGGCTATCTATACATAAAACAGGAAATAACACTGCATAGCCCTACTTACGAGAGTAGCTACAAACACAAATTGAATATATACCACAGATACCACAATCATAACATGCCACGGTGGGCACAAATAAAAAAAACACTGGCTTGCGGCTACTACTTTATGGCTACATGAGGCGGAGTCTTGTTGCGAAGCAAAATTTCAAATATTCAAACACAATCCCACGGGAATGGGTGGACTGACTGACTGATTAAATAACTAAATAATAAAAAAGCGACGATTATAAAATAAATCACTATGGGAGTATCACTATATTGTTCAGGAGCGGGCCAAGTGGCAGAACTTCAGGCAGAATTTCAGGATGACAGTCTTGGAGATCCCTATGTGGGCTAGTAGCATGCGTTGTAATGCTAACATAATCTCGTTAACATGAGTAAAACAGTTAAATGTTAACTTAATATATTAATATCTGAGATATGCAGCGATACTTTGCTGTATGTTTTCTTAATTCTGTAGACTTCAAAGTTTATAAAAACTTTTACCAACTCATCTCATGTCAATGTGACATCAATGGTTCATTATGATTGGTTCAACCAATTTAATGTCTCTGCCATGGTGATTTATTCACGCACACTAAGGAGATTGATTACAAGCACAGAGTTTTTTTTCCAATTTTTATCAACATTAATTTATTAACATTTTTATTAACATGAATAGGTTGAATTTATACTAAAATAGGCTATATATCATGATTTATTGGGAGAAACCAAGCAATTATATGTAAAATGAGACATTCACCACCCCCATATAGCAGGAATGGAATGATCCTTGTTTCATCTTACAGCTTACAAGTAGGCCAGAGTTGGCCTACTTGTAAGCATCCTTGAGCAACATGCCTATCCCCTATCTACTCCATGTAATAGCACTATGTCATTGTAAAAACACTTTGATTGAAAGCATCCACTAATTCTAATTGTAACATTTTGCACTATTCTACTGTGAGTCAAATCAGGCTCTTTAGCTCAAATCGTCAAATAGTCAACTATTCAGGGTCACCCCTAAAAATGTTACATTTTTATTTTCTATTTTGTGGTGATGCCATTTGCTTTTACTGTTGGATGTTGTACTGTTGTCAAAATAACAAAACGTCTTTATTTATTCACAATGAAGTACACAAAAAGCACTTTTAAATGTCTTGAAATGGAGTAAGTCAATGATTGTACATTGTAAATAAAGCTACAGTTTAATAAAATGTAACTGAATGATTATGATGATAAGCAAAATATTGTTTAAATTATTTTAGAGAGAGAGTACATTCATTTATATGTATTTGTTGTGTGTGTGTGTCTGTGTACAAATGTCAAGTAAGACACAGTTAAACATACAGAGAGAACAAGTGTGTGTGTGGGTGGGTGTGTGTACGTGTCCACGGTGTTTTAAATTTGCAGCAGTAAATCTATAGGTCACCCAACCCAGGCCAGTACCTTTGATAACCTGTTATCAGCAGCAATATTCCTCATACACCTACAGGTTGTCACCAATTGAATCTCTTTAGCTGACAGAATAACCAATCAATCTAGAAGTGAAAACCATCCCAATCGTTTCCACTTCCACAATGACCAGTCATTGATCTGATAATTTCGCTCGCTTTCAAACAAAACTTGAACACTGATTATCTCCAGTTCTTCCATTGATTGACAGCACTCAGGTTGCCTGACTAATTTTGATTAGAAGTTTTCTTTTATATCTGGCTCACCTAAACTTGGATCAATCTGCTTTGTGCTAAAAGTAGAACACTTTTGGAACGTTGTGCTCCAGATTTTACAAAATAAGATATTCTTTATTTAAAAAGAAAAGTGAGACTAGTCATACTAAATCACTGTGATTAAAACAAATTATTGCATTGGCAGGGAAAATAGGAAACTCATCACACATTCCATGGAAAAAATGAAATATCTTTACAAACTAACTCATATAGGTTAGTGGTCTGAGATATAT
>JAOEHI010049000.1:10069-20323 GCA_025447815.1 Percopsis transmontana | reverse complement strand
AATAAACAACAGTTTATTTGTATATCGTATCACAAATAGAAAATTAAACTATACCCCTCACTCTAGACATGCCTATCACACAAGGAAAAAGGAAGTGGTATCCCCCTTACATCATATTCACGCTGGGTGCTGAGATGGCAAATATTAAAACATACTGTAAATGTACATTATGGTTACAGTTAGAAAAATTAAAAGCCATTTCCAGCACAGTGTATTTATCCATCTATCACTAGATGGAGCTTGAACAATGAGATTTACTCACCACTTTTTGTTGCTACAGTACAGTATATGCTACCTACAGTATATCCACTGACTGACGTTATGTTAAGTTCTGTTAGTATTCATTATTTAGGCCCGTAATGAAAAGCAAACACTTTGAACATCATGTGAATTACCCGAATATGATATTTATTTGCATGTTTCTGGGACTGTGAGTAAAACCATTAGGGCTGTCAGTAAGTCAGATCCAAATCCACTCAAGGACCAAAAATGAAAACCAAAGTGGTTTAGTCATTTTGAAAGATAGAACAGATAATGAATTAATAAATGTTGGTAAAACATGGTAAAAAGTATGTGAGATGGGTAACAGACCATTCTTAAGAAATATAATTACAGTTTGTAATGTATTCATTTCCCAGTTTTAATTGCCTCCCCTGAAAAGCTGAAGGGTTGTAATGCTGACACTCACACCTCATTTGGTAAACAATCCTCTCCTCAGAGCCAGAGTTGATTCTGTCTAACTTATTACATTTTAATGTGAATTACTTTCAGGCTGCGAGACGGGGAATATTGATTATCTTCATCTTCATTCTTATTCTAACAGCCTCAGTCTTTCTCTCTGTGTTTTTCCCCAGACAACAGATAAAGCCTGTCTGTTTTGCTGCATTTCTATCTCATGTCTCTCTCTCTCTCTCTCTCTCTCTCTCTCTCTCTCTCTCTCTCTCTCTCTCTCTCTCTCTCTCTCTCTCTCTCTTCCCTTCCCTTCCTACTGTTTGATTTAAAATGTGGGACCATGCCTCGGCATTATAAATCTTATAATCTTTTCAACAGTCGATGCATCTGCTAATGTCATGTCTTCAAATGCAAGGGCACACTTAAAGAGAACAGAATCTGTCTGTGTGTGTCATAAAGGCCAGGTGTGTGTGTGTGTGTGTGCTTGTTTTGTTAGTTCTGTTCTGTTTCTGTGCATGACTTTGAAACCAGGTTTTAATAGCTGCCTCTAAAATCTGCCCTCAAGGTCCCCCTGTACTATTCACAATTCTGTATTCCGAGTATGCACGTCTATGATTCATCAGTGCCCCAGTTTTAACAATGGTAAACACTGACAAACCCATCTGGCAGTGTACGTGCATGCTAAGTGTGTGTATAAAAGTCCTTTGACAGGGGTGTGTGTGTGTGTTGCAGGGTGTCCGGTGAACGTTATTGTGTCCTCATATCTGCTAGATCTGCGTGACCTTGAGGTAAACAAAGCAGCGGCACATTAGCACTGTGAATATAAGGTCTCTCCTCGCCCCGTTCTTTATCCATCTCTGCATCTGCATCCCAGTGCCGTATATGCCTATCTGTAGTTCCCATCGCGTCTTTATACCGCTCACCTTTCCTGTCTACTCACACCTGTACAGTAGTACTGGTGTGAGACACAAAGAGGGAATACGCTGCCCTCATGATTCATAATGCAACAATGTGTGTTAGCGTTTGATATGGGCTTCACGTGAAGGCATTAGATAGGATAGTGGGGAAGGGGTGTGTGTTGTAAAGGTATTTAAAGAGTAACTAAACCCCTCGTTCTAGCAGAAGCCCATCCAGGAGATTCCAAAAACAACACAGGGGGAAGCTAAGACACGCCCACACGACTCCCTGGGTCGGCACCCCTCCCCCCTGCTCACACAGGAGGGTTATAGGGAGACAGACTAGAGGGGCATGGCCAACCCCCACAAGCATGACAATGTAACGATTTATTCTCTACAGCATTCATTTCAAACCAGCCAATTGATCATCTCAATTACAATAACCTTTGTTTTAACATGTAGAGAGCGGTTGCCACACATTTAGGCAAAACATAACAAAAAGGGTTTAACAAAAAGGTGCTCTTGGGGTGTAGTTCCTCTTTAACATGAGCCCTGTGCTGACTGCCCAAAACTCACCTCTATCTCGGGCCGTGCGAGGAGAAGGGAGATGTTGGTGCTGTCTTCTCTGGTGAGAATAGCGACGGCCTCCTCTCTGTTCTGGATGTCTATGCCATTTATCTGACCCAAAACAAGAACAATATTGAGCTTACACCATGTTTCAATTATTATTGTCGGAATAACAGGATATTAAAATATAGCATATAAGTGCATTTATTACTGTATATCTATTGTTTAAGTGTACTAAATCCTTTCACCTGTAGTATTCTGTCTCCCTCACGGATGCGGCCGTCTATTGCAGCAATACTGTTGGGGTTCACCTTTCAAAGGAACAATAATAATGTATCTCTCAGGTTCATCTCTGTGGTCACAGTAAAGGTTAAAGATGCTGTCTACCCACACAGGTGTTTTGAGTTAATGTGGCTGATTCACGCTCTGCTCAGGACTGTGAGGATCTTCATGAGTCTCCTATGCTAGTTGTGTTTCTTTAGTCGAGACAACTGACTGATTCTATATGCTGTATTTTTGAATGATTGTTAGAATTAATTCTATTATTTATTACATTACATGCGTATTATGTTACATATAATACACATGAATAGCAAGTCTGTCCCACATGTGCTAAACATTCAAGAGACAAATTATACAGTTAATTAGTAAATTAGAGAATGTCTTTTCTACCACTGGAAATTACCACACAATGGTCACTATTTCGTTTAAAATGTAAGTGAATATGTCGTTTTTTGACCTTTTTTTTTTCAGCATAGCTCCACTCAACTTCCTTACCAGAAGCTTTATTGGGCAATCCTAATAAATAATAAAGTAGACCACAAAGCTGGAGAACTGTGTTATTAATGAGAAAACTCTGAGAAAACTCTGACTCTCATCTCCATAATTATTACACCCACCTCTCCTACGTAGATGCCCAGATCCTCTTCATCATCGGTTCGGTAGCACACGGTAAGTCCCAGTTTGTCCTGCTGGCAGGACTTATACAGCTCCACCTCCTGGTAGAGTCACAGCAGGAGGTACATTCATACAGTATGTAACAGTGCGACAGGCACTAACGCATACTGAGCAGGAATGTGAGAAGCTACTGCGTACACACCTCATACTCCAGCTCATCCTGTCTGTCCACCTCATGCTGAGTGATGTCGAAGTAGTCATTGGGGTCATAGTATTCAGGTTCTATAAGCCTGAGTATAAGGAACAGTATAAGTACACTATGTGAGAAGAACTAAAAAAAATTGTATCGATGAACTAAGACGTTGGGTAGAACTACGAGTAGAAGAACTACGAGTAGAAGAACTACGAGTAGAAGAACAATGAGTAAAAGAACTACCGCTCTAGCTGTGATGTTGTAATCCACGGTAACATAACTACGGTGTATATTAATTTATACACTATGTCCAAAATCAATCCCTCATTCACTTACAGTATTCATTTTTCCCTACATGGTAGGCACACTCAACAGAGTACTATTTAGTTAGAATTGTAGGGTGGTCCTGAGATAAATAGTTTACCAATGGAGGCGAAGCATTGCATTGTGTTTTTTTTTTTACCACAATGTAGTGTATAGTCGCTGAACATTTTCCGTTGCATTATGGGATTTTTTTGAGTGCACTATGTAGTGTATCAATGCAGTTAGAATTTGGACACTGAAATCAAATGGCAGAATTAAGGGGCCAGTTTAAACACAGCAATAGTCTGTTTAGGTATCTACCTATTTCTACTGTATATATCTGTCTGTCCCTACTCACAGCTCATTGAGCAGGTATGGCTCCAGTAGAGGGGGTAGAGGAGGGGATGGGGGAGGGTCAGGCGGGGGCGGGGCTCCACAGGGATGCTGGCTGCTCTTTCCCAGAGTCAGCATATGCTGGAAGCTGATGTCCGTCTGGGTGCAGCTGTCCACACAGTCCGCCATGCCCATGGTCACGGCCCCAGGCCCCCCAGGGCCCCCACCTGGGGCGGTTCTCCTGCGTGTCCCCCGCCGGAGAAGGTTGGATAGCACAGGGTCCTGCATGTCCAGGGTGGGGTCTCCGGAGAGCCGGGACAACTCCTTCCCATTCACCTAGGCAACACAGACATCAAACATGGTGGAGAGGGGAAGGCAAAAAAAGGGAGGAAAAATGGTACAAGGAGAAATAATAGACGTCTGTTTTTAAGCGAGCGTCGAAAGATGCACGACACTGACACAAAGACACAGTATAAAGGAAAAAATCTTTTAAAGTAGGAAGATAAAAATGGGACTTTTGCAGGAGAGGGGGTTTTACAGAGTAAACAGACTGTGCATAACAAAAAGAAAGGTAGACAGGCATCAGTATTTCTAGTAGACAGGAAAGGTTAGGCTATATGCTGATTATATATTTATTATTTACTTTATATTATTTCTTTTCTCATATTATTATTATTGTCATTATGATTATTGTATTTGTTGTCATGTCTATTATAATATAATTTAATTTAATTTAATATAATTTGTTATTAATACTATCATATTTGTAGTATTAATTATATATTTATATGATTATATATATATATTTATTATTTCATTTTATTATCTATTTAAATTATACTTAGATAAGTGTCTCATAGCTCGCAACCCTGCTGGCTATGACCCACACTTTTTGAATCAAGAAAATATTAATTACCACTGAGTCACAGTCGTAACACTGTCTCAGAAAAACACAAACACGCTAATGGAAGGAACTATTGCTAACAGCGTACATAGAGATCCAGTTGAGGGAAGGTTAGCCAACTGGAAAAAACTGCAGCAAACAAAAGAACTAAGCAATGTGAGAAAGACAGAACCTGTAACATAATTGGGCTTCTATAGGCACACAGAACTGAACTGAATGAAGGGATTAGACAAGACATTACATGGAGTAGTAGTATGGAAAGCCATATACTGAAACCTTTAATCGACCCTCAGCATCAAAAGAGCACAGCATGTTGCTCATGTGACCCTTCTGTGGAGAGAAGGAAACAGTGTTAAAACAAGGTTTGGACAATAGAAAGGCAAAGCACATTAAGAAGTAAGTTAAATGAAACACATTCAGTGAAAAAAGGATTCCCATTAAAAGGATTTGAATGGATGGACGTGATGGTGTTTTTATCTATGTGTTTGATTGTCTCATTCTTTTGTATTCAAAGTAGTTCGCTTCTCATTATCCTTTGGGCATTCAAAAGGGAGGGGGTTGTATCTAAAAAATGAATTAAACAACCTTTTAAAAATTTTTAGTCTTATAATGTATCTTGTAGTCTTTTTTATGCAAAGCAAGAAAAGGGAAAATTAAATTAAAATAAAATAATAAATCTTTACTTAAATACTGGCAATATAGTGGTAGCCTATTGCTATTTGACAAAACCACAAATATTAATTTACACACAGCAACAAGGAAAGTGGAATGTTAACATATCAAAATGTGTTATAGCATAAAGTCAGATTAAAGGTTATGCAGTATAAATATTAGATACAGATATGGTAGCTAGAAGGGAACATCCAATCCGCTCTGAATGTGCGGGTTGGCATCCCATTCTAGTCAGCCCCTTGCAGATCAGTTCCATCTTATTTAAATCTACTACAGCCTGTCTGGTTCTCTTCAGAGCCACACCCTGCAATGGTACAGCAGTGACAGCGTGAAATGCCCCCCCGCCTCTCACTTCACCTCTGTATGATGTAACCCCCTGCTAGCTCGCTGGGAGCAGGCGGTGAAAAGGGTGGATTTAAAATCAGATTAGTGAGCGTAAATAGGCTCATGAAAAGCAGAGCTAAACAGTAGGGCAATCGGCTGAATGAACTTCACTGATCCTGTTTAAGTGAAAGCATGACCACACACACTACAGTATAACTGAAAGTAAAGGTATAATATCCTTCTTCAGTTTAGACCAGATTTAGTGTGAAGGATAAGAACACGCTGCTGGACACCTTTCTAGATTTTTCTCGATGTTGAGACATGTTAAGACATGTTAAAACCAATTATTTTCCGGATGATATGAAGACAAAACACATTTTTAGGTCTAAGCGCCTGAAAAAAAAGTGTGTGTGTGTGTGTGTTAATGTTGAGCCATTGTGTAAGAGCGTTCATGGTGCAGGCACACACACACACCCACTGACCTTGGCTGTCTACACACGTACACCATCTTTACTAGCCCGTCTCTCTCTCTCTCTCTCCCTGCGTCCCCCTGCAGTAATTGCATGTCATATCAATGTTCCCCTGTGCAGCCAACCGCTAAAACTTTCTAGCCACATTCTCCTCCTGTTAGATGTTTTCTGTTTATTTGGTTCCTCATGCCTTTACAATCCTGCACTCCTCCCCCCCCCCCCTTCCTCGCGGGGCTGTTGTCTCTCCACTTCTATACCTCCATCGCTGTCTGCCTTCTCTGCATGCGTTCCCCCATCTCTCTCTCTCTCACTCTCTCTCTCTGCTGCCTCAGCAGTTCTGGTTGCCCAGCCGCCCGTCCCCCAGAGACGACAAAAAATATGCTACTCTATTTTCAGTCCTCCTCCTTGCCTGTTTGTCCTTCCTCACACTAATGGCCCTTCATTAATCTTGCTGTCGCGCCTCTCCTCTATTAATGAAAGCCTTCATATGAAAAAAACAAATAGGAAAATCTCAGGCGACACTCTCTGGTGATGACACATTAACATGAAACCTAATGAATCTGCGTGACTGCATGGAACACACATGTTGACATCATCACATCTTTCTCCTATAGGGGTTCCTTTATTACTTCCGCACTGCCCTACCTAGTTTTCTCAGTTTCTCTCTCTCTCCCTCTATTGTTCTTTCCACAGGATAGTCAGGATAGGGGGTTGTGTGTATTCATAAAAATTGGAGAAAAAAACACAATCCCACATCCTAAAGCTGGGTGGGGCTGGAAGCGCTCGTGGTCGTGAGTGACAGGTCAGAATACTAAAAGACTGACTAAGAGTAAGGTGGAAACAGAAAAGGAGTCTCATTCATTATCAATGAGAGTTACTGAGATTGCTTTCATGACTTCATACACCGTAATGGCTGTGGTGCATTAGACAGCTTATCTGTCCCGACACCAAGTCTATAGCAATACACGCTTCCCATCATACTGGTGGCTTAGGGGATCATTCCGCACAGCCCCAGCGCTAACACAGACGTAATGACAATTTTGTTGGGCACAAGGTGGTTTTTCTCGCACCTGGGCGCGTTTGCTAATTTCCTGGCACGCCATGACATCGCTTGCGCCAAAATGGCCATGGGGGTGCAGTAGAGGCTGTGTCAGTCAAACTCAGGTGGTGTAGTGCTAGTATGGTGTAAAATAAAACCAAATATCAGTCCACGTCTTAGCGCAGATGCAGGCGTGGTAGTTTCCGGGGTTTAGGCGAAGGTGCACTAAGCACATACCTATCCAAAATCACACATGCTACTTTTGAGTATGTTATGTTGGCCTATTTCGTGAATAATTATGAATAATCTAACTAATTTAACCTTTAATCACAAAACAAAATATATTCACATGTATCATGGATGTGCCATATTGGCGCACTTTTACAAATGCGCTGCCAGTGCGCCCGATTATCATCACGTCCCGAAATTAGGAAAATAGTCTTGGCCACACCTAGATAGACTTGCGGAATGGACTGACAGCATTGACTTGCGCTTGCACCTTGACCGGCAAACTAGGGCCCTCTGTGTTAATGCTATAAAAACATAGAGTGTCAAACCATATTTCAGGATTGTGTGCCCTTGCACAAACGTTGCACGGCTAATGAATATTTGCACCTAAAGCAAAAAATTCATAGAACTGCCAAAATCCACCAAAATGTATATTTGCACCGCAGGGGGGCGGCGTTGGCGGGCGTGCAGACACGCGCACGTGTGTGTGTGTGAGGGGGTCGCATGGGGGGGTTGTTAATATCAAAAGAGATGAAAGCGAAGCGAAGAACTTCAAAGTGGTGAGTGGTAGAAAGAAGACGAAGAGGACGCGCTGAAGGAGAGCGCCGGGCGCGAAATAGGTGAAAGACGAAGAAGGTGAGGGGAAAGTAATGAGGGGGGAACGTGAGGAAACAAGCTTTCCAGGAAAGGCAGGGATGAATGTAAATAGCGAGCGAGAGAGAAGCTTCAAAGTTCCGTACTTACATGTAAACACGACACAGCGCTAACCCAGGGGGAAATTATACTCGCCGGTTGATGCATAATTAGCTGTTATCTGAAATCCTTTTAAAGAGCAAATAGATCTCATATGTGCTGTACAGGCTAAGAATAAAACAGAGGATAAATGGAAGAAGAAAAACACAGTCACAGTAATATCCTACGGAGCATAGACAAAAAAACTGCACTTTTTGATTTCTCACGGAATTTCTTTTGTGGGTTGAAACCAGTGATACAACAACATTTCTTTTTTGGTTTCAAACTGAGAGAGAGCAGTTCAAAACCAATTTGAAAAAAACAAAACCACAAATTTGAGTGCTGGGTGGCACTTCTCTCTCCTCTGCCCCCGCTCCCCTCAGTGCACATGGGCACACACCATTCTCTATGCCTCCCCTAACAGCCATGTGTACAGCTGTGTGAGCTGGGGGGGGTAATGTATGGTTGTATGGCACAATCGAGGAGTGTACCTTTAATGTGCCAATATAGCCATACTGTAGCGGTTTCTCAGGGTCGTTCCCTAACCCCCTCCGTTACAAACATGTCCACGGTGGCTGCGGAGAGGCTCGTGAATGACCGAGACATGCCCTCCGCATATTGAATTCCACTTCTTCGGTAATTGATTTTTCTCATCTGCTCCATGCTTCGAGGGGCGCTGGAGTCACCTCCTCAGAAAATCAATTAATCCAGAGACGCTGTTAGCCTGCTCCCGTGCTAACCCCGTTGTTTGATAATACTGGGATAAATTTAAATAGACCAGCGAGAGTACTAGCCATATTAAAGTCTGATAACAGTGAGAGGCTATTGATCTGTACTGCACCACAGATGAACCATTCCCTGAAATGATGGGAAGAAACTTAACAAGCCTCAGTGGGGATATTGTTTGTTTGTTAAGGCCCGAGTCAAAGGTTGGTAAAGGTCTTTCCGGGCTTACTTTATTAAGATTAAGTTGCTTTGATCTTCCACTGGCAAGTTAGAATTTCACACAACCCTTGTAGTGCTCTACCTTCTACTCTCCTTCCTATTTCTGTCTATGTCTGCCACACCTGACTTTGACAAGTGAAACATGGAAGCATCTAGACACCCCACCTATAAACAGCCTCTCCATCAGCCAACCTCCTTGTCTGGCATCAGTGTCAATCATAGGCCTGACAAGTCTTGCCTAGAGTTCACACAAACACACACAAACACACACACACACGCAAACACACACAAACACACACACACACACACAAACACACACAAACACACACACACACACACACACAAACACACACAAACACACACACACACACACGCAAACACACACAAACACACACACATGCAAACAAAAAACAAATAGCACAGAGGCACCATTGAACCAAAAGCTAATCGTTGGACAGGTAGGTGATCTAATTAGAGAGATAACAGGTGTTTTTGCTCCATTTGAGACAAAGAAGAAACCGAACATGAGATTAGAAGCTGTGAGAAGCGGCCAGGCCTTCAGATGTTTCAGAAACACGTAAGAAGTCAGTAGTCAATTAAAGATTCATTGAAGGGGAAGTTAAATTGTCAATGAGAGGACAGTAATATATCGTCCAGTGTTGAGAGAGCAAACAGGGAGTTAATGCTGCTATTTTGGAAAACCACTAGTCTGTCACAGTGGAGCGGCACGTGCACTTGTGCCCTCTATGTGCATGTGCACGTGTGTAGACACAGGGTTTAACCGGTCACATCAGTCAGACATCGTCATGGATTGATTCCCAACTGTGTGTGCAGTGTGAGTGTCAGCATGTCGCTTTGTGTAATTGTGCTAAGGCGAAAGCCGTTAGGGCTTGTTTAATGACTTTTGTTGCCATGGAAACAGTCTCCCTTCGAAAACCCCTCCTGCATTGATGGAGAGAGAGAGAGAGAGAGAGAAAGAGAGAGACGGGGGGGGGGGGGGGGGCAGAAGAAGTGGGTGTGGGGGGGAGCCGGGGGGTTTCTGTCAGGTGAAAACACAAACAGAAAAAAATTTTAATTCA
>JAOEHI010049000.1:0-10059 GCA_025447815.1 Percopsis transmontana | reverse complement strand
CGCGGGGGGGGCCCCGCCGCCCCCCCGCCCCGCCCCCCCCCGCCCGCGCCCGCCCGCCCCCCCCCCCCCCCCCGACCACGGGGCTCTGGGGCGGAGCAGGGGAGTGTCTGTCAGGTGAACTCACTAACTGAAATAAATTGTAATGCATCAAAGTGAATTATAATCCACAATATTACCTGAGGCTACATTAGACAGAATTGATCAGAGGCATATGGGTGTGTACCGACGTGACTGTACAGCCTATGTGTAGCGTAGGCCTAATGTAAAATGTATGAGATTGTATCTGGTACGGGAGCCAAGTGTATTCAAAACAGCCTGTTTTGCCAATTTTGCTAGTCTGTTAAATGTTGTATTTATTGTCTAAAAAGCCAATTACTTAGAGAACTGTATCTAATGTGGAGGCATAATTGTGTATGTTTGTCTAACATGACACATCTAGAGTCATCATAGAGAGAAGTGGCAAGTTAGACCAAAACATGTGGTGAAAATGTAATTAAATGCTGTCTTTCTGAGACACTGCATCTTTTTATTTTGTCATGGACACGCTGCTGAGTTTAATCCACCGTCTGCACAGAATTGTTTTTCCCTCAACCTTATGGGATGTAAGAGAAATTCATTTTTACGGAGGCACCAATTATCTTCGTAAGGAAAAGAACAAATCAACATGAGGTCTGTGATTATTTCCACGCTAGAATAATGATAACAACATGGAAGTGTGTCCTTTGAGTCGTCTGTGCAACGCCTATCTGTGGCCTTTTCCATAGACAATGGCTGCCACTTCAATGTTTAAGATTTCAGTCAATGCAGCCCCACGGCATTAACTCTGCATTTTCTTCCCACAGGCTTTGTCGCAGGCTTATCGGATCACAGTATATCCCCACTCCCTGCGACACCACCTTGAAAGGTCTGTTCCTTTTAACTTGCACGCCCAGCATAACCACACAGCATCTCGGCACATAACCGGCCCTTGATACAGCCAGCCATGTTCTAATTAAAAAGATATATCTCCTGCCCAATGCCCACATATCACTGTTAACCTTTACTGTTCCACTCCACATTGCAGCCCTCTGGGAAATCATAACAAAAGCATTTCGGTAGATCTATGTTATCTGGCAGAGCTGAAAAATCTTTCTGAAGTTGCTAGAATGATTCTTTTTCAGATGCTATACCCTCTTGGCACAGTTCACTTCACATTGGCTGATCGTGGCAGCTATTTCATTTCCGCTTTCAAATAGTTTGACCTACTTACTGTCTGTGTCATTACTACTGACCCCTGTTCGATGCAGTCACCGATCATTATAGATTATTACACGCACCCCTACTGGCCTGTCGACCCATCACGACACATCATGACCCATACGACACACACGCACTCCCTCTCTCTCGCACTCCGCCCCAGGGATCTGAGGAGTCACTCAAGCCTTTATATTCATCGCTGCGCAATGAATCCCCTAAATCAATTACTCCTGTCGTCTGAGAGCAAACAGCCGAGAAACAGCCCCTCCCTATCTCTGAATTGTCCGTTCCCTCCATTCCCTTTCCCGTCCTTCCCCTTGACTCATTACTCT
The DNA here is from genome assembly GCA_025447815.1 of Percopsis transmontana. Taxonomy (NCBI): domain Eukaryota; kingdom Metazoa; phylum Chordata; class Actinopteri; order Percopsiformes; family Percopsidae; genus Percopsis; species Percopsis transmontana. The sequence continues at coordinate 8,491 of JAOEHI010049000.1, read as the reverse complement.
AGCTAGCCCTCCCTGTTGCCTGATGTCTTGGCATTGCCTCGGGCACCAGATGCTGCCCAGTTAGCTGGCACCAACCCTGGCTCCAACATGCAACAGACACTCACCGGTGGGGGGTGGGGGGGGGGGGGGGATGTGCGGTGGATACTGAATATTCAGAACAGTGCATCCATATCTTTTTAATGTTTAAATGCACACGGGGCGAGGCTCCATCTCCGCACAAGATCTTCCATTAACACTGCACAGCCAGTCCGGTTTACTCAAGTACACTCTCTGGTCCCAGTTGGCCAGTGGTGCTGAGGCTGTAACCGTGGCAACACTTCTCCTCCATAACTCTTTAGTCCAGCTGTAACAATATGTCCCTGCTCTCTCTATTTCTCTGTGTATCACTCTGCGTTCCCATCCCAGCATACCTTCTCATCTTGTGCAATTTAGCTCGGCTCAATTCTCCCAGATCATAATTAGTATAATCACCATGTAGTATGATTATCATAATGATCAGTAGGAAAACAGGCACTTACAGGATTTTTCAAGATGTATAAAATGATGTCCACACCCCTTTCTCTAATATTTCTTTCTCTAGAGGTAAGTAAGTGGCTATAGATGAGCTTGCAGTATTTATCCCAATGCCCTGTATATATTAAATCCCTCTATTATGTTCCATTTAATTTCTATGAGTGGGAGTTGCATCCTTAGAACTCAAACTGACAGGCTGTCCATTTAGTTAGTTCGTTTTGCATGTTTGTCTTCATTATGTGTCTTTATTATGACTCTACATAATCCAATTACATGGTTACTTCTCTCTCCCTGTATCCTGTTCACCTGAGGATGTTGTGCTTCCGACGTCCATCAATATCTTTAATACCTGTAGTTAATAATAACCCTATAATTTGATGGGGGACTCAGAACTGCTGGGTGTTAAGAATTCACACATGTATTGGTGGGGATAAATGAGTGTCAGCATGATGCATGCCTTCTAATTGCTTACAAACAGCTCCACAAATAAAAGGATTATGCAGGGGAAATTAAAAAACAATACTTAAGCTAAAGCAGGGGAGAAAGGGAAAAGTTAACCAGAGAGAGAGGGAGGGGTTGTCTCACCTGGAACATGACCCTGTATTGTTCCTCGGGCTTGTGAACCACACACATATTGCACCCCATTGTGACTTTTGAAGTGGTGCTTTACAGTGCAGATCCAAATCGCCACAGACGATCGGTTCCCTCAGTAGCACTCTCTCCCTTACTCTTTCTGTCTCTCAGGGCCTTTGTCTGTGGCCGTGGGTGAGCCCCACCCTCATGCACAGGGTTAGTGCTGTGTTACACACTCAGAATACTCCAGGGCGACGCAGACACGGGTTTCATTGGCCTTAACAGCGTTCTCTTCTGTTCATCTCCACTCAGTGTTCATGTGTCATAATCCAAAGAAAACTCAACAATGTAGGTGCCGACTTTGGATTCACAGGTCCATCCATCTGTTTGTGCTTCCATCCCAGGCACAAAGCTGATTGTTTTAGTCCGTGTGCTTCCAGTAGTGTTTTAAACTGCCAATGCCATCGTCTTGGGACCTTATGGGAGAGGATAGATAAATGACTAGTGTGTGCTCCAGTGTGGTGAAAATAAACCAGACTTCAGATACCTCAGGTGATTCAAGAATAATCTAGTGACTACAGAGAAATAATGACACCGTGTTCTTGATCGGCCCTCGTCTATGCGTCTGTGTTGAGCCCCGACTTTACAGAGGATAGCGCAGACTTTCCCAGCACGGCCCTACTCATACTGAACGCCCACGCTGTTCCCTCACACTCGGAGCGCTAATCCTCCCAACAGCACTGAACACTTTGAAAGTTTTTCAGATACAAGCACCGCTACTATCAAAGAACCAGTACTCTCTCTCTCTCTCTCTCCTCCTCCTCTCTTACTCCCACACCCAGTTTCCCACCTTCCTCTCTACGCCTCTCGCCGGGTTTGCCGAGGGACGGCTGAGTCTGTGTGGTGAGATAACTTCTCCGACACTAGAAGCACAGCCAGGGCTCTACTCTCCAGCCCTGCCTGCTCCACCTTGAGATCAATGGACTTCTAAGTGTCTGCTCCCCTATGTTCAGGGTCAAGGACATTTCCTAATTTACTTCCATTGAAAGTCGGAAAGTGGAGATGTGGGGAAAGGTTAGCAATTACAAGGCGGTTTGGGGTGGGTGGGGGTGGGGGTGGGGGGGTAGTTGGTGGTGCCTGCTGAACCGTTAAGCAGGATCTTACAGCCCTGGCTGTGCAGCCGAGATAAGCGGAAGGTCCTTGGGAGACAAAACCCAAATAACACGCACACCTGCACAGGCGTCAATGTAAGGCGACTTTATGCCATTTACAGGGCCCACTGCACACACACGACCTGCCAGACAGCGCTGTATCTGTCAGCGAGGACCACTCCGCGCGGCACCAGCATGTCTAAGTGCAAATAGTGTATGAATAAAATATGTCAAATCGTCTGAATGGGACACGGAACAATGGAGAGAGCCTGGGAAATGAACTGCTGGAGTCTCGTGGATTTGATCTGATCTGCCGTCAGATGTCATGACAAGTTGTTCCTCATCGATCCTCTAAGCCACAGCCTTTCCAATCATCCCTTGACCTCTGTCCTATCACTCCGGGGTACGACAGAATGAGGGATTATGATTGAATTAATAAGAGATCAGATGGCGCTCTGAGCTGTCCATGTGCAGGGTCCAATAATAAAGCATAGTGATGGAGGTATAGATCTGCGTATAGTTCTGCGTGTAGATATGCGTATGAAGGTTTAACGGGGGACATTAATCTTGTTTACTGTTAACGGTGCCAGCGCTAGCGTATTACAAATATTCTAATATTGGTCCACAATGTTTTGTGTGCAGATATAATTGTACTTTCTCTCATATTCCAACACTTCGACTGTCACAAACGCTCTCAGCTAGTGCGCCAGTACTCGGTATTCAGTTAAAACTCATTCTCACTTCTCGGTCGACAAACACCTCACGGAGGAACTCCTATTGGAAACAAATCCCATTCAGGTCTGTGCTAGACCCTTTCATCTCAGATCACGGCCACCTTGGTTAAACTGTGTCATTATGTCTTTTAGCCAGAGCTAAAGAAAGTCTTAACACAGCTGAAGAGCCTTGTCCGGCAGCTCGATCCCCGTGTGCGTGCTCCCAGCAACTAGGTGTTAGAGCCTCTAATCCCAATTCAAGGCTTCACTACACCTGTATCCCCCAACCCTCCAGAAAAAGGTGTAATCCTAAACTCTGGCTCTTGACACAGCCGGGCAAACAGACACACTTCTCTCTCTGCCACGCAAACCCCCACATACACACATACACACTTCTAAGGTATCACCGGTAAAGCTTCTTCAATAAAAATCATGTTCACAACACTGGAGAGCGCACATTAACCAGTCAAGCTGGGCGGACGTGCCAGACACACTCAGCAGGTGCTACGAGCCAAACAGGCGTGTCAAATCCACCAAATGCTCATCTCCTCTCCCCATCTCTCCCCCGTCTCCTGTATTTCCATCCCGCCTGTCACCCCGTCACGTGAAAGACATGGATCTGAGGAGCGCGTCTACATGATAGCATGTTCCCATCTGTGTAAAGTAACAGTCAAAAGTCTACCACGAATGACAGGAGACATATGGTAACGAAAGACGCCTCTGACAATGTGATTTTCCACCGAATGTAGGCAGTGTATAGGAGGTTGCCTGCTGTTATGTGTCCTCCCAGGTACTATTAAAAGTTAGTCCATCTGGGTTAAGATAAGAAATAAGAAAAGAAGAAAAATGGTAGCCCATGCAGGAAGTCTGTTGTAATATCCTCCTTTTGTCTGTTGGTCATTCTTTAAGAAAGAAAATCACTGGAGAGTATTTGTGCTTAAGAAATAAAGGGCGCCGAGTATTCCAGGTGTGCTGAGCGGAGTGCAGTGTCTGGTGTCAGGCCAGTGATAAATCACCATCAGCAGCCGCGCAAGATGAGAGAAATCACTGACGGCTGATTGGAGGATACTTCTTGCCTTCTCCCCTCAGGCGTGGCGGTAAATGCGCTCCCCCCCTCTTCACTGCAGCGGGGGAACACAAAGGCGGCTCTCATCAGCAGTAAGGAGCCTGCGGATCTATACGCAGGACCACTGCTGAAGCTCAATTCTTCTGGACTGCACACAGAATAATCTCTCTCTCTCTCTCTCTCTCTCTCTCTCTCTCTCTCTCGTTCCCTCCCTATCTCTCTTTCTAGGGCTGGGCTACAGCTCTCTCCCGCTCCCCCATATTTTTTTTCTATACTCACACCTCATTTGCTGCCCTCTCCCCCTCCTCCTTCTCTCCTGCCCCTCTCAATATCTTACCGCCTGCCTCCCCCCAGGCAGCCGAGAGCCGACTCAGGTGAACAGGCGTACAGGACAATCCCAGCAAACACACACACACACACACACACACACACACACACATTTGGCATAAAAGTTAATAAAATATCAAAGTATTTGTCCACAGCACTATTAAAAGGCATACGCTCAGGAGTAAATAGGTCTGTGCGTTGTTATGGCCACGTGCATTCCTTGTGTCACCTTGAGCTGCCATGAGTGGTACCTACATCTCAGAATGATATAATAGAACAGGAGGACTGCTCTGTTCTACACCAGCAGCAGGTACGGCGTACAGACCTCAGACTGGCTGTGCATCTCAATGAGGTGCTGCAGAGAAACACAGCAGAGAGGAAAGGAAAAACACAGCCAGTGGAAAACAGGTGGGACAGAATGCATTTCAACACGTGGAGGAGAGATGAGCCAAAGAGATGAGATGCTAACGGCGGTGTGGGGGTGTGGGGGGCCAGGGGGAATTGGGTGGCGAGTTGATTTCCGGCAGCTGGTTCAAGAAGAACGATTCGGAATCCAGCCTGCCTCAATGGCTTGCCGAGGTGGTAAACAAGCAGACATATGGGGGCCGGTACATTTAAACATCTGCTTAGCCATAGCACAGTTCTTTTCCCTCGCAGCTTCGCCCCCACTTACGCCCCCACTAACACGCCGAATACGTCTGCTCATTTTTAATTTGAAAAAGCTTCGCTGGCGTGTTAGCTAAAGTGTGGCTGCCAAGTGTCAGAGCTGAACCAGCGGGCGGATTAGATGAGCTGATAGAAGCACGCTGAATGGGGATGCTGTTTACAATACACAACACAGCTCTGTTTGACCTCTCCGTCAGGATATCATTGGTATCTGTCTGCCTGCTTTCCTATTCCCAACTGTTATCTGACTCTCTCTCTCTCTCTCTCTCTCTCTCTCTCTCTCTCTCTCTCTCTCTCTCTCTCTCTCCACTACGTCTGAGTGAGCCATTTATCGTTTGGCCAAGGACTAAAGAACAACCAAACACTGTAAACATTTTCAAATATCCCTATCCATTACTATGCTAACTGCTGGCATATTGGTTGCAAGCCCTGTTCCGGAGTTTCTCACAGGATTTCATGGTGGCTGTCTCTGGCTAAATGGCTCAACAGGCTTACACACACTTTCCGCCCATCTGAGAACACTGCAAAGCTACTCCTACCCCACACGGATCGCACATGGGTCATCGCAGCCTCCCTCCCTCTCTCTCTCTCTCTCTCTCTCACACACGCACGCACACACACACAATCGTAACGTCCTTATCTGTTGCGCTCATGCCCCAAATCTGTTAGCCTAGTTTTAATCTCTGTCGTCATATGAAAGGTCAGAACAGACTAGAGGACTAGAATTAAAATATCAACTGTCCAGGACAGAGGAGAGCAGCGGCTGTCACATGTAGCAGCAGCCATCCGCCTTGTACAGCCCTCGCCACACTTCCCTTCCAGCTTAAATACCAGCGTTTGCCATTTAACTCCCCACCACATATCTCTGCTCATTCACTCTTGGTCTGTACAAAGGGCACGTATTGCCCAGAAGGCCAGACTTCACCTATTGACCCCTGACCTCTGTCTAAGCTCCGTCCACTTTCGTAGAGCAGGCCAACGCGAGAGATGACCGGGCAGGGTACCATGAAAGCTAACATTGGTCGACGACGTGACGGGCTGTGTGCAGCGTTACAGAAAGACATCACGAGCCCCTTGTCTCGCAAAATGTTAATGGAAGACATTATGCATGCATGAGTGAGGAAAAAACAGGGCGGTGGGTGAGAAATGTGAGCAGGGAGAGAGAGTTTTTCACGACGAGGAGTCGTACGGGAGTAAAGTGAAATATGTTAAAGCTTCCCATTATTCCAGTAAAGACTTTCCCTGCAGCGCTAGACAGAGGAGGAAAGCACAAGGCCAATGGTGCTAGAAGAGAGCCACGGGTACCGGCAGAATTTCAACACTGTTCCCATTATTTATTTACTCTGAGAATACACCTGCCGGTAGATAACACACTTGTGTGAGAACTATAGTTCATTGTTCTCGGCATGCGTGAGCGCGATGCAGGACGTGACCGCCATAACACGGAGTTCGAGCGAGGGGAATAGCACCGATACAATGGTAAAGGATTGAGAACCCTGCAGGACAGGTTCATTCACATTCTAGAGGGGACCCTCGTCTGCGAGAGCTGCCTCACACGGGATAAGACCGGGGCCAGTGGTCTCCCAGGTGGCACGAGATGGCTACTCAGATAGTGGCCATGAAGGAAGGATGACAGGAAGATAAAAGCAACTTATGGATTGAAAGAGGTGCTGGCTCTGGATAGCAGCCAGCGGTATGTGAGTTTAATGCCTCTTGAGCCGACAGTAGATGGGAATACGTGCTCATTGGCTGGCTGAAGAAAAAAAACGAACCCATGGCTGTGCCAGACAAGATTTGTGATGCTGTCAGACAGAAAATATAATGTGAAAAGTATAAAAGCGGCCCTTTGCTTTGTTGGTTTTAAACACTAGAAATCTTGTAATTATTAGAGCATTTTCATTAAAACAGAAAACAATGACAGAATCACATTATTCTTTGAAGAGAAAACAACTGACTATTACTTAAATAAAAGTAATAGTCAGACTGAGAAAGAGTGAGCCGAGAGAAACAGAAAACAAAAGACACTTAACAGGTCCTGAGCACAGTACAAAAAAAAAGGTTATTATTGGTCTACCATGGGAGACTGACTGTTGTATGGTTTATGCAAGATGTTGCACACAAATTAATGACTTTTCATGGCAGGCGGGGGAGGGCAAATTCCCTACTGTCAGCCAATCGCTGTTCTCTAATCCTCATTCATCACAACTCCCTAGCCTCTTTTCCCAATTCCCTGCTCATTCTACTATCGTGTCACAACAGACTTAGAGAGGGCAATGGGGAGGGAAGGAGTAACGGGGGGTACTACTTCTACTACAATCTACCTTTTAAAGAATGGATGGCAGGCAGAGACCGAGACTGAAGCGGGTTTGTCGCATATATCTAAGTTGCTCCCTCGCTCAGGTGCATCCGCCTAATGAGAAGCCTGCTGAGAAGCCTGCTGAGAACTGCTGGTGGCCTCAACAAAAAGACCCCAGCTAAATAAAAGAGGAGATAATGGAGAGCGCTTCAAGAGTCAGAGACTAAGAAGGTGAAGAGAGGGTAAAGAGAGCATGATTGGAATGGGGCGGAGGAGGCAATGGTAGAGATTAAAGGAGTGGGTTGAAAGGCGAGCGTCAACTGTCAAGTGCAAAGATCGCACATCGGCAGAAATGAAACGATACAGGGAAGGAAACACAAGTGTGTGTAGTTTTTTTCCCATAGGGGGAGCTAGTTTCCAATGTCACAGGGGAAGACGATATAGCCTTGAGAGACAGCATAATTACCTTGACTGCTGAGACAGGCCATTTCATACAGTCTTCACCATTGAATGATTCCTCTCTTCGCTGTAAGGACCTGTGGACAGACAGGCACGTTCCGACAGAGGCCATTTGTAGACATGACCACATTAGCGAGGTAGAACATTTAATTAATCAAAGGGTTCCCTATGGTTATCTGAATGAATTTAAATGAGCATGTATCAAATTACTGTGATTTGAAGCCAGGTTGGGAAAAAGACCATTTCATTTGTGTATTTAATACCCAGAAGACTCTTTCTTCTACGGTGATTCATCATCATTGCCTCTTCCCTGTCTCTGGTGAAAACCCTGTATAAACTGCCAGTCAGGATTTAAGTTGTATTTACCTTGACCATAGGTAAACATGACCATAGGTAAACATGACTGCAAACACACATAATAGCACACACACACACCTTCACATAATATAAAGAGAGAACCTTGAAAACCCCCTTGTCTCGCCCTCTCTCTCCTTCTCCCCCCCCCCCCCCACTTAGTGATCTCACCTAATGGGTTCCCCAGTGGCCAGCCTTCGTCTAAACACCACCTTTGACCTCAAGCAGCTTTGGTATCTCTCTGGTGTTCAGAGCTCTGCTTGACAGATGAGTAATTATTTTTTTAATTGTGTACAGTATATATATACAGTATATATATATATATATATATATATATATATATATATATATATAAAGTATATATATGTTGTAT
>JAOEHI010048990.1:0-20323 GCA_025447815.1 Percopsis transmontana | reverse complement strand
AACGGTGTGTGTTGGATGAGAGTAAGCGCAGCCAGCAAAAACACACACAAGCTGAATTACGGATGAAACGCTTGTAAACGTTGTTTTAATGCAGGAAACACACGTACAGGGCAAAAACCCAAAACAATGCCCAACAACTCCGGGGGTTGTTGGGGAAACTAAATACTAATAGGACTAATGCCTAATGTCCTGCACCTGTGGGCCTAATGCTCCACAGGAGGCACGATGCGCGCATAGCCGTGAGCGCGCCGATCGTGACAACCTTGTGGAGACGTCTGCATTGAAATTCAGCGCGCTGACCAGTGTCTGAACTGTTTCCATTTCTTGCGAGATCTTACAATTAAATTAATTTACAAAGACCATATTTCCTCTGTTCCAGTGTGGTATATTACTAAATTTTCCATAACAGCATAACGTCTTGCCATTATACAAAGTATTCCTGATATGAAGTTTGACAAAGCTTCTTCCTGGTTTACGCTCTGCTTTTGACATCCTCAATTTTTGTGCATACGAACTTTCTGTGAATTCTACACAGTTTTATAAATGAGGCCCCAGGTCTTTTGGTCCCGGGGAGGAGTAGAGAGGCAGGATGTTTGTGTCCCAGTATATAAGCCTGCATGTGTGTTATTGAAGGTCGTTCATTAATTTCCCTGACCAGCACGGTCTCTGACATAAGTGTACCCATTTGCAAATGTAAAACCCCAGTTAAAGACAGTTCATTGTGTAAGAGTCATTTATAATAAAATGTCCACAGTTAAAATGCATTGTCAATGTAAATTGTGTGTAAATGTGTGCTGAGGGTTTTAGTATACGTAACAAAGATGTGAAATTGTGGTTTGTAGTACATACAATGTAGGCCTATAATACAATTAAAGGGATCACATGCAAATCTTTAGCCTATTTAAATGAGCACGACAGAAATAGTTTAAGCTTAACTCTACAATGAATACATTTGATCAAACATTAGTAATTGAATACTTATAGTTCATTCTCTTATCTGAACTTACTCTACCTACTTTCTGTTTTGTTAAATACAAAACAAGAGCTACAGGCCTACCATCTTTTAAATATGGTTATTTTAATACAGCCATAGTCCACAAATGATGTTCAACAACAAACCCTGTATGTACATGGTACATGCCTTGTGATAAACAACCTAAAACCCCTAGACCAGCACATGGGATATAACACTAACCTACACTACACTAACCTTAAGTTTATCATAGGTCATTGTTTCGTTTACTCGCCTGTGTTGTTTACTAGTACACTGTGCGTTTCTTTTTCATTAAAATACGCTTTGTGCGTTTACTGCTCCCACGCCTGCCTGTGTCTTCCTCCGGCTCGCACATTCTCGCCTTCTAAATACACATCGTTACAATAATACAGATGGTTCCCAACACAAGGTATAAAATGTAAGACGAAAGACAGTTCAGAGCTACAGTATAGCTACAGTGCCTCTTCTTTTTCACCTGTATTTTATCTACATTTATTTTACCTTTTCTGTGCTTGATCAGTAGTCTCAATCATAATTGTGACCACACACCGTCTGTTTACAATGTTGACCAGGGTGATAATGATAATAATTGTAATATTGTAATAAAAATGAGCTCCATCGAGTTATAATGTATGCCCCTTTTTACATTTGAGCCCCTGCCCCTGTGGAATTCAGTAACACTAACGAGAAGCGTACCTTTAAATTTGATTGAAACTTTTGCAGATTAATAGCTTATTTGCATATGACGTCACGCCAGTGCGTTGCTGTGGCGTGAAGGTCAGATGGGGGTCAGGAAGTGATTGTCTACATTGGAGGCAACACTCAAAAATTAAAAATTCACATAAAAGAAATCAAAAAGCCTAAGGTTTGCGTAGTTTACGGTTGTTCAAATCGATCCAACCGAGAAACCACGACTAGCTTCTATCGAGTACCGAAGGTTGTAGTCCATAAGGGGGACAAATGTAAAAAATTTACTGAAAAGCACTAGCAAAGATGGCTTGGGAACCTTCATTTGCGATAATGCTCGTGTGTGCAGTGACCACTTTATCAAAGCTAAAGTAGTCAAAGCTAAAGTAACTTATGTGACTGTTTATGTAGCTAACTGTTTCTTTACTTTGTAACGTTAAAGTTATTGTTTTTCTTTGCTTGTTGGAGTAACGCTAACTTTACTGTAACTGAACATCAATATGATACGATACCTAACGTTAACTGTTAACAATAACTAAGCTAGCTAACTTTAACTTAGTTAAGTTATAGTGTTATGCATAGTGCAACCTTATTGTTACAAGCGTTTAATTACGGGTTTGTTGTTTTCTTTAGGCTGCCCTAGGGGTTTAAATGACATTAAGTCTGTAGACTGGGCTCCTAAAGTTAACCTCGGCTATCAGAAAGGTAACGTTAACGTTAAGCCCATGTCCGAGGCATCGCGTCTAAGAGAGGAGAGGATGAAGTCCAGAGACGACCAACAAAGACTCAGAAGAAGGTGCAGAGGGCTTGCTGGATCTCCAGGAGTCAGCTTATAACCCAGAGTCGGAGGACATCTGATGATCAACAAGGTAGGCCTAAATATGTTGACCTTGTTAGCCAAAATTCTCAGATGACGAAGTGTAGCCAGTATTATAGCTCATAGCTGGATAAGGTAGATGTGATTCTGACAACAAATTATGTATTTAATCTTTGATTTAGGACTACACAATGTCGATAACGTAAGTTTATCAATTAATTTAACTGGTTAAGTAAGGTATAAAAAAGATAACTTGAACATTTTTAGAATATTTGCAACTAAGAACATAACTAGACATCAACAATTCCCATCATTAATATTTCGAGTAACTAATCCCTAAGTAATTTGAGTAACTAATCCCTCTCCCCACTGTAATATATTGTATGCAGATGTAGGATGCCAGACTGACCTAACCATAGAGGACATTGAGAGGATGGAGGATGTTCTGGCACAAATCACAACAGAGCTGGGTAATCTTCTTTCGAAAGCTTTGGACACACAATTTTCCCAAGAGTCTTTTCAGCAGGTTCAAGAAAAGACAAAGTTTACACTAGGCTCCCCAACCTTTTAGTTTTAATGCAGGTTTTTCAACTGTGTGAGCCTTATATCACCTATGGCCATTTGTCTGTGCTTTCTAAGTTTGAACAGATAATTTTAGTTTTGCTGAGGTTGAGACTAAATCTTCCTCTAAAAGATTTGGCTTTCAGGTTTAACATCTCTTACTCCACTGTTTTGAGAGTTTGGCATAAGTTAATTCCCATAATTCATGAGCGATTGGAGTTTTTAATTGAGTGGCCAGAACAAGATGTACTACAAGCTACAATGCCAATGCCCTTCAGGGAAGCATTTGGATGTAGAGTCGCTGTGATCATAGACTGGAAGTATTTATTGAAAGACGATATAATTTGCTTGCGAGAGCACAAACGTGGTCAAACTATAAGCATCACCACACTGTTAAGTTTCAGATCAGTGTTGTGCCCCAAGGTTATGTCTCTTACATATCTCCTGCCTAGGGAGGAAAGGTTAGTGATAAGTAAATAACTGAAGAGAGCAGCCTCCTAAAAAAGCTTCTGCCTGGAGATATTGTTCTCGCAGACCGCGGGTTTAATGTTGGCAATAGTGTAGGATTCTACTGTGCTTCACTACAGATGCCTGCATTCACTAAAGGGAAAACGCAATTGTCAGCATACGACTTGGAACAAACTAGAAAAATAGCTAATGTGTGTATTCATGTCGAAAGAGTTGTTGGATTAGCCAAAAGGAAATATCAGATTCTGCAAAGTAGGGCCTTGTCTATTGAACACAGGCAACAAAACACAGCGAGTCACTTTCATTGATTGATATGATTGGAGTTATCTGATGTGCCTTGTCAAATTTAGCAGTCTGTCGTTCCACTGGAGTAAGAAATTATGAACACTGGATTTATAGTTCTACACTGTTAAAGTTCTTATAATTAAGCAACGACTAATACCTTTGTATTATTTCATGTTCCTAATTAACACCTGATTGCCAAAAAAACATTGTGTTTTTACACTTTATTTGCAATATATGACTGAATCTAGTGACTGAACTGATGTACTATCAACATGTAGATGCCTACATACTACCTTGTAAATGTCTGTCCCAATATTTCTGGGAGTATGCAGTTTCTGAAATAATTCTGAACTTTGGGGATCACATCATCCCAAAATACTATATCTGGCAAAATCCTTTTAACAACAAGTTAGTCATTATGGTTCCACACCACAAAGTCACAGTACTCAGCATCCACAATGTGAAGCTGTGCCTGGACTTGGAAATAGTATGCATGGTTCCTGTCTAGTGTCACATCATCCCCATCATTGATAAGGCAGAATCCCTTGTTTCCAGCACACAGGCGCAGATTAACGTCGTCTTGCTTGCAATGTGGGCACTAAAATTCAGTGAAAAGAACATGTAAATAATAGACTGACAAGCCTGCAGTCTTCAGAGGTGTTGTTGAATCTTCCTGTCAGCTGATTTATGTGGACATGGTTGTCGGTTACAACATGAATCAGCTGACGGGAAGCTTCAGCAACATTTATGATGATGACTGCAGGAACATATAGTAAAAATATTAAAATAAAAACTATAGTCTTTCTAAAAAAATAATTGAACTAACTATGTGAATATGGCACACACTCCATTGTCCACATGGTACTTGTTGGTTTTATCCGTGTTCCACACGGCTTTATTCCACACCACACAATAGAGTACAAGGCACAGGGCTTAAACACTGCCTGTTACTGACACGTATCAGAATAAAATGCTCAGAGCTACCGCAAGGTTGCTCTCTATTCATCTGCTCCCGAGGAGCTCTCCTGCAGCTGTGCTCACTTGCTGCTTAAAAGGGAGACAGGTGATTAATGATTGCCCTCACCTGCCTCTCAGCCCCGTGAACCACACCTCCACACGTTCCCTCCCACACGCATCAGAGCTAAACCACGCCCACACTCCCACAGTGAACAAGAATGAATGCTCATCGTTTTACAGTTTAAATTCTTTGTCTTAAAGTTAAATTTATAAATTAAATAAAATTAAACATTCATAATTACCTTTATCTCACAAATCCATGTTCCATGACAGTTGCAAGTGACAATCCCATCAGACGAGGCTCCTATATATGGCCACTTAGGATTCAGCCAGAGACAACTTTCCATACAGGAGAAGCCCTCGTGCTCCAGACCCATCAGCTTCACATACTCACCTCTGGCTTGTGCCTCATGTTTACATCTATAGCTGTAAACAGTAAATTGTAATTTAATATTTAGAAACTTTGGAGTAGGTCAGCAATGTTAGCAACATTATTACAGTTCAATGGTTTAAATATTTGTCTTAAAAGCCTATACCTGATGTTGACCCTTATGCTAGTCTTACCAAAAAGTCTCCCTTCTAAATACCTTGTTGCAACTTTGGTGAACTTGTGTGCCTCTGGGTAGCAAATGGCCTTAATCAGGCTTTTGGATGGTTGCAGAGGGTTAGTCTTAATAACTTGTGCAAGCTTAGAGGCAGTTATGCGTCCAGCTCTTTGTTGATCCTGGATGCAACCTGGCTTCGAGTTGCCTTCTCTGTCTTGAGAAGGGGTTAGCTCTTCTAGCTGAAATTCCTGGCAAAGCGCTCCAAGCTCTTTGGGGACAAGATTTAGGGACAAATTGCTTGTGGTAATTCTCCCTAGACATAAATGCAGCACTCCTTGGATTGTTTCTGCTTAAGGAATCAAAGAACCTAGCATACGCCCTTTGTTGACCCTTTCTTAACTCTTGGACATTGAACCAGTTTCTCCACTTTAGGTTGTTCAGTTGACCTTCCAGCAATGGCATCATCCAGTTTTTGTTTTTTAGATTTTGCTGAGGAGAAGTCTATCAGGGCTACTGGAGCAGCAGGAATCTGAAAAATAACATGAAAAAATTAAGATTTGACATAACAATTTGTGTTTGTCTTAATTTCAGACAAACCATAAAAAATGTTGTTGGCAGGGTTTAATCTTAGTTTCCCTGTGTTAGTTCATATTTGTGCAAGTAGTATGCTCATTGGTCATGTGATTTGTTCTCATTACGTTGATACGCAAGTCAGTTAGTTAGCATTTTTAGAAAGCGCGAAAGGACACCGTCCTTAGGAGGTTCAACACAAGGGTAGCTCCAGAGCTCTAACAATTTCATTATATTGGCGTGTCTCTTAATTGGGCAGCTTAGTTCAAATAGTCATTTTGTTATTACAGAACATACAAAGCCAGTGCTCTCCAATTGACCCTTTATCTTTTTTACTTTTTGACTAATGGTGCCATGACGAAAATATCAGTAGGTATTATTTTTGAGAAGAACCGCAATCATTAGGAGATAGGAAACCATCGTAGAACTGATTTCCCTTTGGAGACTGAAGATGACTAGTTATAATATAATGAAAATGCCGATTCTGACATTCTGTGGCTTCTGTTGCTAAAGAACTGAGTACACCATTATTAGTATTCGTCACACAATTAACCAAGCTTTACACATAATAAAAAGCTATCTCTGTCTACTAAGTCATGTAGATATTTCAGGTCAGTGTTAAGGGACATTCCTAGATTTGTTTCTAGAATTATTATTGTGGTTGAAACCAATGCTAAAACATAGTTGTTTAGGTGTGAAAGTCAAAGAGATAATGCCCCTCCCACAGTTCTGAGTGGCATGGATTCCCCACAACGTCTCACTTTACAGCTCTCATAGGCTCACACCTTTCTCTAACCCTCACCTACAGCCACACTTGTTGACAGCTGTGCTTCAAAGGTCAACAGTGAGCTAGGGCTTATATTTGGGGATCTGGGTTATAGTTATTAATATTTTTCAGATCGAGTTTTCCTGGAAGCTGTTACAATGAAATCAAAATAAGTGTAAAGTTTGATACAGCAGTACATACCATCTCACAGTCTAGACAAATGATGACAACAAGACCACAGATCAATGCTACTGGCCAAAAATAAGGTAAACCAAGGTCGTATCTTTGTGAAAAATGAAGTTTTGGTACTGGCCTGAATCTTCAGGTGACCTTATAGCCTGCATGCTGAGATGAGTTAATATAATGTGTGTATTACCAGAATGCCCCTGCTGCTCTCACCACAGTAGAAATGGCCACAGTGTCATTGTCTCAAAATTCAATTAATCGCAGTTCTGGCCTGGTCTGAAAAACATGTCATAAGGAAGGACATTATTTGACATTATTTCATGCAAGATGTGTCAACCTATGTAATCCCCTGATAAATACGCCACACAGAACCCGGCTTCACAAAAAGTTAGTTACAGTTCTGTGTTATAGCTTCTTCTCTCTATAAAAGAGTGTATTGCTACTTGCTTATAGGTCTATAATATCTATTGTATTCTCTGTACTACAGTGTGCACCCAACATGAAAGCGTGTTATGGGTTTGTATACGCCTTGCGTGAAAAAAGGGTTTCAAAAGGGACTGACTATTACAATTAGGTCATTTAGCAGACGCCAAAGCAACTTACAATTATATGCTGCCATTATATGGAGCAGGTAGGGGTTAGATCTTGCTCAACCCATGACCTTCTGGCTGGGAGTCCAACACCTAGACCACTAGACAATCCTGCCCTGCCCTGCCCTGACTACATAGTTTTATTCTAGTCATTTGCAACATGTTGAAAAGGAAGACATTTTTGGTTTAATTTTCCCAGCGTAAGTGGGCATTGACAACTATGACTCACAGTGAGTTCTCCATGGCAGAAAACCACATTAGTAAAGTTAGGCAAACAGCATTTTATTCCTTTTTTGGCACGTTAAGCTTCTCATATGTTCCCCACCAACATGGCAGCTGAGACGCACTGGGCTGGATGGTGTTGTTATCAGGGTGGCGACTCGGCAGCAGAACTATATTTTTACCCAGGTGGAGACAACGGAGCCCACATTTGTGTCAATCACAAAGTTTTCCCCCCCAGCAGGTGATGAGTCGTCTACAAGAGCGCTACGCAACTAGCAGTATCTCGCGTCTCTGTCAAACCTACAGGCTTTACTGTGACGTGGTCTAATGAGACTCGCCTTGACGGTGAAGGCTTATATTCCACCCTTTCCTTTCCTAACCTCTCCAGCTGTCCCAGAGTGGGCCAACTATTACTTTTACCTAAGTCAATCCTTACCACTCTGGTTAACCCAGTATATAGAAGAGTCACCACAGCAAATAACTTTATTTAAAGCCACAACAGACAAGATTGTTGCATTAAATTATCATTATAAGATGAGTTTGTACATAGGATTACACTAAACTGTTGGACTGTTTAGATCATCATCTATCCACAAACATTTCTGCTTACCCAGGTCGGTTCACCCCTAAAAACGTAGACTGATGCTTTTGCCGATGACCGATATAACACCATAGCTTACATTGGATTTCATCAATCAAGTACACTAAAATTGCTTTGTAACTATATTTAGTTTATAACCCTATAGGGGCTTTAACACAATATAATACTATAATCAGCACATATAAACCTTAGGGTGTTATTAGGAAAGCTGCTGTTATCACTTCAAAAGACATATGGATGAAGAGTTTGCACATTCCTTTTCACTTTTCTTTAAAAACTCTTATGAACAATATTAATCTGTGAGACAAGCCAGGTCAGAAACGCCCCGAGGCACAGCTACAATAGTAATGTCATGAAGGATTTAAATACAATATCATGGGAGAAAGGTGAGTATGAACAGTGAAAGCACTCCACATACATTCCTTGCTCCCTCAAACACTGAAAAATAGAGGGCGTTATGTAGAACGCAAATGCGTCCCAAATAGGACGTGCTGTAAGTCACCTTGGCTTAGGAGGAGCGCAATGGCTAAAGGAATGAATAATGGAATGGAAACAGTAGCTGACCTACTTAGAAACGTATCTTAGAGAACATTGTGACATCTCCAGATTAGAGACCAAACCCCACATCCCAGCCCACCCCACCCCTTACCCCCCAGGTGTTCTGTGCATGGGTTTACATATTTTGTATCTTATTATACCTGTTATTATATTATACCGATGTGTGAGAATTATGCATAATAACTTAAGCCAATTTAAGATCAATTGATTTATAATGATTCTTTTGTGTAATGTACAGTATATTCCATAAATGTATGTTCCATCAAAGTGAGAACACTAAAAAAATGATTGTAGACCTAATTTAGTCTTTGAACAACAATAATATGAATAATGTATTAAAAGTTTTCTATAGGCACAAGTGAGTACAGCAAATGTGTAGTAAGACAAATTATGGTTAACAGTTTAACAAACATTTTGTAGCTAGTTTAATCCAGTACTGGTACAAACAGTACATTATTAATTATAATAATAGTCATTATGTAGACATATCATTGCCTTGCCGTTATATGTACAGGTACATTCAAGGGTGCAATTGTTCAGCAAATTCCTTAATGGCATATGGGCATTTATTAAAGTAAAACTACCGCACAGTTTACTACTCATTTACTGATTTTCTCACCACATTCAACTTGTTTAGTTTTTCACACCTGACTGCGCCAGAGGACAAGCAACCACTCTCACTTGCTCAGAGACAGAGGTGTGGAAACCCTTCGGATGTGAGATAAAGAGCTGTCTGTCTACCTGCTACTTGTGAGACGCCTGTCAGGACACCCAAGCTAAGCAACTAAACGGCATGTCAACTGCACCAAGAACTTGTGTGTTTGTGTGTGTGTCACGGTGTTGGGTTCAAAAGCTTGGCTGGATAACATTCAAACGCAATTGTCAGTTTAACTTCAGGGGTTGATAAAATACCTACAGTACATATGCTCCTACCATCCGTACCGTCCATCTGGCATCTGGGCAGGATATCTCTCCCACACCTGAGTTCTGAGTGACTGCCACTTCTCTCTAACACTGCCCAACAGCTATGTATATTGTGGTTTGTGTTTCAAAACATAATGAGTGACCTGTCTACCTTTAATGCAGACTGTAGCCAATGCAATGAAAGATAGTATATATAAATGGTTGGAATTCTGCCCTGAAAACTTGGCGCCCAACAGTGAATTCCCTTAATTACATACTTCATGGCGCGAGTATGGACAATACTTTTTTGCAAATTTTGGGACATGTGGCGGTGGAGGTAAACAGGCGCAACAGTGGCACAGTTGTAAAAGAGTGGTGGGGGCTCTCTTCAATTACAGCTGCCAATTTTGTAATAGACGGGAAAGTTCAGACCGGCAGAAAAGCTTCTCCCGGGAGGGAACTGAACGGCGTCCTTGTTCGGGAGGTGCACAGTTGCCAAGTGAGCAAATATGGCACCTCTAATAAATCACCATGATACACGTGCATATATTTTGTTTTGTGATTTAAAAAGGTTAAGGACTGTTCTTATTAGTTAAATTATTCACGAAATAGGCCAACATAACATACACAAATATGGCATGTGTGATTTTGGTTAGGTATGTGCTTTTTTCACCTTCGCCTAAAGCCCGGAAACTACCACACAATGCCTGTGCTAAGATGTGGACTGACCAGGCGGAGACGCTAGCACAATATTTGGTTTTATTTGACACCAAACTAGCACTAGTCATGGCGCGCCGGGAAATTATCAAAAACACAGACGAGAGAAAAACCACCTTGCGCCCAACGAAATTGTCATTAGCGCTACCGCTGGTCTTGCGCCATCCGGAAACTAGAGCCTTTAGTGTCCAAGTCTTGCTCTTGATTCCAGGTAATGGAACTTGACAGTGTGTATTTGATGTTTGTTGGCTATTCCTCCTCTTTGTGTTTTCCAGATGGGGATCTTTCGTTTTGAAATCCTAAATAATTATTTACCAGTGTGACAGCAGATTACATGTTGGAAATAGTTGAAATAGAGAGATTTCATATGACTCAGAGTACTTTCTAATTGCTTGAGAGCAAAACTAAAATCAATATTTCAATACTGCAAAATGGCATATCTTTTGAGACTCGTCCATTCAGCTGAGAACATAGGGAAGCATGACCAATAATGAGCCAGTGGCAAATATTATATACAAATGTTCACAATGGTGCTGCTTTTGATCAGGAACACTGGTGAGGACTGCGGTAGGACCTCAAATCTCAGATGACATTTGAGAAAATCCATACCAGTCCCTGGCCTTTCCAGAGGTGGCTTCTCGGGGCAACGAAGACAATCAATTGCATTGCTGACACCCTAAAGGCCCACTGTGCATCTTTTGTTTTTGTGACGGCCTCTAATGACAAATGTCCACAACCATTTAAAGTGGAGGACTGGGAGCAGTCAAGAAATATCAGCCACGGTGGTTGTTCTATTTTCATCCAATGAAAAATCCCAATACGTGGCTAGCTACACTGTAAAATTGCACACTAACCAGGGGTTGTAATGCAAGGCCACTATACGCAACACTACTGTATAATTGAAATAATTTATTTTAAAGCTGTAAAGGCTGAGATCAATGCATTATACTGTAGGCTACATGTAAGGGTAATGTGGTTTAATGCCTCATGCATGAATATGTCTCATGTTACAATACCGAATGGTTCTGTTGTTTTCCACAGGGAATTTTTAATAATCATATTAGATCACTATCAAACTAGGAATATAAAAAAGTAAGATACTGTCCATGTGTGTGTATAAAGGACTCATTTTTCTTACAGTCCAATATTAGTTTTCATTGAATGTTCTCAAAATGTAAGTTTCCATTACAGGGGAAGGGTAAAATAGCTGTTCACATGCTATAAATCTCATGCATGCATTTCCTTCAGGAACTAGTCCAAGAGGGATTTTTCAATTTCTCTGTTTTTATTTTTTTTAATCATAGATATTGACAGCAATATTTTAATGTTTTTATAGAACCAGACCAGACCATTGTTTGATTCACCACCACACCCTCACAAGTATATTGCTTTCATGTGGAGGGAAAAGGCTGCAAATGCTACAAAAAGGGAGAACGCTCTCAATTTTTCAATTAACTTGTACACGCAGGGTAAAAATTGCTCTTCTGCATGAAAGGAGCAGCAGATCGCCCAAACTGACTCATCAATGATGCCGGGGCACCAATAAAAAAGGGGTGATCGTGACTGATGCGTACTGTACACCCACACAACCATGATATGAGCAGGATACGAATAAATGAGGGCTGGGCTGGGCTCTCCACACAAAACCGATGGGAGGGAAAACCATATGCTCTCCACATCACAGCCACTCTGTGGTCAGTAAAGGTCACATAAAATGAGCTGGCATCGAACCACAACACTCCAATGCCATCAACAGCGAAGGTGTGCATGAGAGAGATAGCTAGCTAGATACTGAAAATGATTTGTGAACATAGATGAGATTGCATGGCATACATCTGTAGCCAATCAGTCTCCAATCAGCCAGTCTTCACATCAGATGACAATATTTGAAATTTGAGCAGATTATAGGACAATATTTGTGTGTGAGCACCTTATTAGCATGTGGTTGAATGTGAATTGTGCAGGCGACTTGTGCTTCAAACACAATAAGAAATGAGAGATTAGTGCTAGTGAAGAAATCGTCAATTATAAAAGCAGGGCTGGAGCACAAGTTGAAGGGAATGTTAAAGGTCTTGTTGCAAGCTAGGCATTTAACATACCCCGCAAGGAGTGGTAGAACACTGCAATTAACACCCTGAAACCCCCTCCAGATGCCTTCTTAACATTTCCAAGCATCCAAGCACATCCAGAGCATCAGCCAATTAGTTAAGGAAACAGGGTTATAAAGTTCATATTTTGCTGTTTTTATATTGGTCGGTTTATTTTGGTCATCATACATTACTTAGGTTGAACACACAGTCTACAAAGCAGGTTGTTACCACTACTGGTAGAATGTGTTCTCAAGTTACTCCAGTTGTAATGTTAATGTACAGTCAGTTTGTTAGATTTACCTTTTACCTAATCAAGTGGCCACTGGAGTGGAACCTGATGTGGTCTTCTGCTGCTGTAGCCCCTCCAAGGTTCAAGGTTTGACATGTGCGTTGAGAGACGCTCTTTTGCATACCACCGTTGTAACAGGTGGGTATTTGAGTTACTGTCAGCTTGAACTCCTCTGACTTCTCTTATTATCAAGGCAATAAAAGTGCTGCTCACTGGATGTTTTTTTTACCCCGCATCATTCTCTGTAAACTCTAGAAACTGTTGTATGTGTAAAAATCTCAGGAGATCAGAAGATACTCCATCCTATCAGGCACCAACAATAACAACAGCTGAACCTCATGACCATGTCTGCATGCCTTTATGCATCGAGCTGCTGCCACATGATTGGCCAATTCGATTTAGATGACAGCATTTATAAGCAGGTGCACGGGTATACCTAATAAAGTGAGCCACTAAGCATTTTCAATTACACATCTTATTGAGAACCTTAAATTCTAATACAAGGGGGAGGACCTAATATGTACGTAAGGAAGTACAGAGTCGAGGGTTTAACAAAAGTTCAGTAGCACATTAACCCACTAATTAGTTCCTAGCATTCATTTGTGACCCTAGTCCTAGGAACAATGGAATCTTTTATCTCCCATGTTATGAATGTAAAAGACCTTATAAAGCTTGTGGAATCAATATCTATCAATGTATATCTTGGTGATTTGACTGTTTACATGTCAATGTCTTTCTCCATGCAACATGTCTTGTTTACTCTTCACACATTGAAAAGTGAAAACTATTATACTGACAATGCTTTTCCTTATTTAGACCAAATACAGTACATTCAGGCCAAGAGAGTAGGGTTTGATGGGTTAAATTAATGAAAAAAAGACATGCCTCCTTTTAGAGCGCAACATCTGCGCAATGTTGATGGTTTCTGGCCTTCCTTGTTTCTCCACTTGTGGCTCGGCAGGGGTTAAACCCAGTCACAGCAGGGTGCTGGTCAGGGCAGATCCATGGGGGTCCATGTGTCAGCAAGAGTGAGGAAAATGATACTTACATACTTACACCTCCTCTCTGTGTGGCAAGAACAAGCCATTAGCAACATGCCTTTCATTTTTAGCAGCCTAACAACGTGTTTTAAGGATGCCGATTTGTTCTGAGTGCCTCTCGTCATCTTCGTGACATTTTCCAGCAGCAGTGATACAAGACTGTACCATGGTGAAGGGTTGTGTAAGCCATGTAATCATTCAGTAGCAAGCCGTGGGCAGCTGTGCCTGGCACTCCAGGCAACAGGGTGTACAGCTAAGAGGAGACTGACCGCATATTTCTCACCGCTGGCTTTGTCACCTCCTCCCTGCTCCTTGCAGTGCCCTGCGATTAGAAAAGGAGTGCTGTGATGGGCATTAATGAATGGGAGCCTGGCACATTGGCACAATCACATTTACCTCCTTTTTCTGCTTGGACAGAGGAATAGCATTTCCTCTGATGTCTTTCACACTCTTACGAAACTCCTCTCTCCTCCATCCCACTCTCTCACTGGTGCACTAATGCCAGCACCAACTCTAAAAGAGTTCCGTCTCCATGCAGAGGGACACTGTGGTCCACCCACACAACGACGGAAATAAAACCCAGATGCAGCGTTAAACTCTAGACTGTGGCACAAAAATGCATACCTACGCCACACATATCCATCATTAAATGGGAGAGGCAGATATTCACTCCAAAGCGATTTGGTGTCCTTATCTGACTCACGGCAGCAGGAAGGACATGGTCGTCTGCTAAAGCACTTACTTCGTAAAAATATTGTAGAGAGAACAGTGATTTACACTCTTGTCAGATTATCTTAATCCCAGCGACATTGTTAGAGCCACCTCTCGCAGCTAGGGTTTATGGTTTTAGAGGGGAGATCTGTTTTAATCTGGAATGAGATTAGATCAAAAGCTACAATTGCGGAGGGATCAGGAATCTGCAATGACTCCCCGAGACCTCAAAGGCTCGCAGGGTTATCAATGTCACTTCTCGCACAATCACCCATTACATGAACTGTGGCCGCTCGCATTTCCAAATTCCTCCCATGCCTCAAGCCAAGCAAAAGGCGCCTAGGAAATAAAGTTGTGGGGGCGGACAAGCAGGGTGGTGAGTCAGTGGCACCCATCGATTGGCCGTGTGTGTGGAAGTGATGGAATGGAGAATGGCTTTTATTATCTGACAGGATGGGATCGGTTTTAGCTGCGCGCGTGGGAGTGTGTGTCATTAGGGGGCTTCGTCTTTTCTCCAGGCCACCCACGCGGCAATGGCTAACGTGCTGAGCACTGCTTTCATCCCAGCGGAAAAAAGGAGCAGAGAGACAGCAATGGTGGGAGGATGGAGTGCATGAGATATCCGGAGAGAGAGAAAGAGAGGAACCTGCCCGTAAAGAGGAAGCACTGGGTTGCTTATAGTAGAAGGGGGTGGGTGGGTATGGGTGGGCTGGGTTGCTCGGGTTCCAGGCCTCAACAAGCACTTAATGTGAAAGATGAGGTCACAGTAGGTAATAGTTTGTACAGCCATATAAGAGAGCGAGAGAGAAAGATTGTGGCTTTTAGAGACATGGAGGAAGGACATAACTTCATCCCAAAACACAACACGCAATCCACGGGTTTAACTTTATAGAAATGATTTGATGAAACAGAACTTATTTGTAAAAACAACTGCAGAGAATAACCAAAGCACCAGTGAGCAAAGCAAGGTCTCCAACGATAGCATTACATTTTAAGATCTGTTCAAGATCCAGTTTTGTAGGATTACGATCTGCTTCAAGCTCCTCAGTTTGTGTCTAGAGCTAACCATGTGGTTAAAACCAGCATTACTTGTTATGTTAGAACATTGGAACGCTGTTTTTGATGCATGCTGAGTGGCTGACACCCCTTAGAGCCATGTACATACAATAAGATGCAGAGGAAATCTGGGGTTAGTTTTGCCTCTCGTGGTTTAATCACTGTTACAGTCACTGATACAATCTTCCCGGGAAAGAACCCAGACAGCAGATTATAAAAGGCTATCAGTACAAATGGAAGGACTTTCATGAGTGGGTAGTAGGGTGAATCATTATTGTAGCTGGAAATGGTAACAAAATATAATTTTTTTTTATACATTAAAAAAGTTGATATCATTGTTTTAATAGAGTCTGTCCGACAGGTGCGACCACTTTGTATGGGAATGTTCCATAATCAGACATGAAGCGTCTTGTTGTCGCAACATGTGACGGCAGCCAAACAATGAGCTCTCACACCAGTTCAACACCCATGCAGGCTTCATGAAGCAGCAGGAGGTGCGAGAGTCGGTTCACACCATTGTGGAGGGGAAAAATATGCCAATTAAAAAGGTGAAAATCCTGCAGAGGAGCTGGAATGCTCGAGAGAGTTCCCCTTGCCACTCGGTTACTTCCCCTGAGGAGAGTTTCCCTCCAAAATCAATTTGCACGTTGTCTGGGCATCCTTGCCCCTGTCAAAAAAAATGCGCACACACTCAAGTGTTTTCACACACACATACGCATCTGTGCATAAACTAACAAATGTCCGCCTGCCCACCCAACCAAAAGTCAAACTCTGTCACTTTAGTGATATCCACCTTTGTGATGCTTTTCATGCTTTGTTACAGACTATGTCAGCAGTCAGACACAATTGTACACACACAAACACACACACACACAAATTAATGTTTGTTTGAAAATAAATAGCCTCTTTCATGCAGATGTGGTCTTTACCGACATCCAGCCTTTCCTACCAGCTGCGCTAACAGGGGGCTTGTGTTGTACATTATACACTCGCTACCTGTGCCCACTTTATCTTACTTTCACACATAGCTTCGGAAAATTACGAAGTGCAGGTATCAAATATGCATGGGCACATCTCCTCATTGAATTAGTCAGCAGTGTTCTCACATGTCACCTAAGGTGTTGTGTGTCTTCAAGGTGAACGTGGCAGACAAAAATTTACCATTGTAAATTACTGCACCGTGAAAGTTAGCACTACATAGCTTACAGGTTTTTACAGGTACAGTTGAATTCGTATAAGGGTACACCGAAAAACGGCACAGTCCGCTTTATGGCAGAGTGCGCAGCTGGTCCCGTTTAAAATGAATGCACACATTGTTTATAAGCACAAAGTTACATGGTCCAAACCTGAATGTTACAATGTTATTCATTTCGGATAACCACACAGGCATTTTTGTTTGATCTACCAACTTCAATTGGCATTTTGCCCACATGAAATTTGGACACTTGCAAAACTTGTAAATGCGCTTTCACTGTGAGAGTGTGCACTTGATTTAAAACTTTTTTCAGAGGCAACATAACAGAATGCAGCTATGATGAACCTTGCCTGTACTTTGACCACGATTCTGCCTAGTAAACACTTTATTTACCTGCACGCTTGTCTCCGAGACTCTCTTGCACTTGGATTCTACACAACCAGCATTACACAACAACTAGAAACAAACAAACAGACACACAGGGTTTAAATATAAGGGGAAACGGGTGAAAACGATAATGTAATCAAATGACATAAAGCAAATGAGGGAGACAGAAAATCAGGACTGGAACAACAGATATATATTTTTTGCCCAGTACAGGGATCGAGCCCATTGCATTATTAGCACTACACACTGACCAACTGAGCTAACCATCCAACTGCAGGAGCAGTTTGTGTACCCGCATCTTAATGGACCTTAGGGCACCCCTGCTCTTAGGCTACATATAGGTTTTAATATTGGCACGTTATGTGTAGACTAATGCATTGCAATATGATTAAATTCCGGATATGAGCACACAACACAATTTCACATAGTCGCGACCCTGTGCCCTTAAGAGTCAACTGTTTATTACTGTCATGAGAGGAACTTTGGAAACATAGAACATACAAAAATTGGAAGAGTTGTGAATTTGTTGACTGTGATGTTAAATATTGTCACCACTACAGGATAAATAACCCAAACGCAGACACTCACAGGCCAAGTGGTTTTAAGGAGGTTTTATTCTTTTCAGCAAGCAGAGGCAACACACGGGCAGGTAGACAGGCAGGCAGGCTGGAAGGTGGACGGGCCAGCAGGGTAACGGGCAGAATACAAGACTACGAATATAGGCTTACATGAGGCACAGAAACGCACACACAAAGCCTAGTCCACACGTACATGATATTTTTATAACAGTTTTTCCTCATTTGTTTAAAAAAAACGAAGAGCAAGGGCATGCCAAACCAACAGGAGGTGATATAACCCTAACCGTAAAGCAATGTTGGTCAATCAGATCACTCGCCTAATGTGAACAAAGCAGATAACAGCCGACTTTACAAGCCAAAATCACCGGCTACACGACAACAATGCTGAAAATCTTCACCCTGGCAGGAGTTTTCAAAAAAGGTTCAGTTTCAGTGACCTGATACTGCATTTGCGTGTGGACGAACTGTGTAGAAAAAGTGGAGGTTTTGAAAATACCTGTGTTCGTGTGGAGAGGGCTTAAATACACAATGGGTGATTGATGAACGCTAAACAGGTGAGGTGGATAATTGAAAGCAGGGAGAGGCCAAGGACTGGGAAAGGGAAGAGGACCACAAAAGGGAAACATGACAGAGCAAGGGGAGGGGGGCGGGAAGAACACAGGAGAACAAGGCAGACACACTAGGGGAGCATGAAGTGGACGCACAACACATAAGACAAGACACAAGACATACTGGGGACTCAAGAAGGGTTGTGACAAAAGATTTATTTATTTAATTTATTTTAACCCCCTAAATCTATAGCTTTCTTATCTCCAGCATGTGGAGAAATTTCCAGGTTACATTTGTCACATTTAAGATATAGTTCAATGTTTAATCTGCAATAAAACACTGCAACACGGATTTTTTAAATATATTATTTTTAATGGATTTTCTTAACATAAAAGAAAGCTGCCACCAAATTGACAGTGCCTCTCGGCATATTGTTAAAACAAAAACATACCTACCATTGGTCATCATCACAAACGATGTAATTAAATTTAACCTCAAATGCACTAAGAAAGCACTGATATCACAGTGTGTTCCTGTGAGCCTGTAAAAGATTTCCATTTTATTTCAGCATACTGGTTGCTTTCAGTGTTGTGCCATAGTCTACGAGTAATATAGGGGTGCAACAAAGTTTGTGGATAAAGCAGAATTAAACTTGAACCTCGGTAGCTTCTTAAGTCGCGGACTGGCACCGGATCTGTATTTTTATCTGTTATTAAAAGTTCAATATAATTTTAAATCCAAAATGAGAATGGGATAGTAGAAAGACAAAGGACTAAGTGTTATCATCATAGCTTTAAAAACCCTTAATGTGTTGTTACTTACCTCAGTGTCCAATAGCATGTCATAAAATCTAATTCGTTGCTGTACTTTAGGTTTTGTTGCTACTGTTATTTGGCTATGTGGGATTAAATTAAATCTTAAGCAAAACATGATAGTGTACTCTAAATAGTAAGAAAAGATGTCTCTGTAGCACCACTCTTATCTGTATATTGTGTTAGTGTGTAATTATTCTCTAATTTTAGAAATTAAACAGCTGTGATTAAAATGGTTACCATATGTTTGTGGAATGATAACCGATTTGAGCAGATGTGAGGATACTTGTTGGTACGCATTGCTGTGAATAACCTATTCCAGCTCCATGGGGGTGGGCTGGGGGTCAAACTGTGAGAGAAATAGACTGTGGACACATTACGTCATTGCACCAGACCATTAAAATACAAATGGAAAATATGATTGATAAATAGCAATGACCCCCATAACTGGAGATCAACTGCTTCTCGGTGTGGAATCAAAACAAAATCAAAGAAATATGAGTGTATCTTTGATGACAAAAACAGGAGAGAGCACTGAAACACACTTTCTCTCTGGTGCCATTTTTTAAAGATGAGGTTATGACTCCACGGTAGCTGATGAGGACTGTCCTCTCTCCTGTGGCTAACATTGACTAAAAAACCACAACAATTGAATCCTAAGGGGGTGAGGGGACTTTTGGTTTAGACTCTAGAGGAAGAGGGTTTAATCAGGAACCCCATTGGCTCAACAGTGTTGCCTTGGGAACTGTGGTGGATGAACCGAGAAGAGAAAGAAGGGACCGGAACAATGCAGCAGGATCTTTTAAAGCGACTATGTAGATATGCATCATGCATTAAATGATCATTATGAGCTGAATTTGGGTTAACAAAGGAATAGAGGAGAAGAAACGGCAGCAGGAGAACTGGAAATAAAATCATCTAAGCCTAAAACTTCCAGTTGCAGGGCACAGGTCGGCCAGCTCAGTTTTTAGCAAGTTTCCGACTAGATTATTTAATTTAGGCACATACAAACAATGTGGAAAGCTTTTGTTCCATAAGCAGCAGTCACTGCTTATTAAGAGAGAGAGAGAGAGAGAGAGAGAGAGAGAGAGAGAGAGAGAGAGAGAGAGAGAGAGAGAGAGAGAGAGAG